>OU426980.1:66063167-66354940 GCA_911387785.2 Aelia acuminata | reverse complement strand
GTTTTAAAATAATATATTTTAGGGATTAGGGATTAATTAGGGATTAGGGATTAATAAGGGGATTAAGGATTAATGAGGGATTAGGGATTAAGACCACGTGGTGGTTAAGGTTGGTTTGGCCCTGGACCACGTGGTGGTTCAAGCTGGGCAAGCCCAGGGTCCAAAGTCCAATTTGATTCCCCAAATTGAGGTCCCAGAACCGGCAATTCCTCCCTACTCACATGGACCAAAGTTATAAAGAACTTGTAAAAACAATTCAGCATAAAGTTTTTGTGTTTAGTGGACTTTTTCGGTTTCTTGCTTATAACTACACATCAAAAAGTTTAAATTCTCTTTTTTTCGATAAAAGGGTATACTATTACAAATTAAATGAATTATTTGAAGTTGAAATCGGATTAGTTATTAGCCAAATTCGAACATCAAAGATCGGTAATTTTTACCGATTTGGTGGGAACTCATGTTTCAACGCCTATAATTCGACAACATGTACTCTAAATGAAAAAGGTTACTGATAAAGTTTTAGAACATTAAATTTTGCATAAAACAAGCTCATTTATTTTAAAATTAACTTATTCCTGCGTAGATGTACAAATGAAAACGTGAAAGTATTCGTAGCGCATACTCCCTTCTTTTTGTGAAGCCTAAGGGGATATGATAAAATATTCACAGAACTAACTATTTAGGTGGTTAGATAGTTTGCAAAATCGATCTTTGATTTAAAAAAAGGAAGAAGTTGGATGATTTGTAGTTATATGCATTATTTATTCTTCACAAAAATGTTTTAGCAGGGAGTAAGCCCTACGAATACTTTCACGTTTTCATTTGTACATCTACGCAGGAACAAGTTAATTTTAAAATAAATGGGCTTTTTTTATGCTAAATTTAATGTTCTAAAACTTTTATCTGTAACCTTTTTTATTTAGAGTAAATGTTTTCGAGTTATAGGCGTTTGAAGATGAGCTCTCACCAAAATGGTAAGAATTACCGATCTTTGATGTTCGAATTTGGCTAAATAACTAATCCGATTTCATCTCCAAATATATCATTTTATTTGTTGATTTGTTTAGTTGATATATTTTGAAATTTGACCAGTGATTTTTAAAGAAGAATAATTGCTCCAAATGTTTTATTTCAGTGCGTTTTTCGTTAATGATGGCCATTTAATCACAAATTATCTTGGAATTTTAACTTTTACGCGAGTGACTTGAAAAAATTGACTTTAAAGGTATTTTATGTTGTCTAGACAAATTATTATAGAACTTTGGTTTATTTATTCTGAATCTACAACTACCTAGCTTTAATAAAAGACCAGTTATGGTGAAATTAAGCATAATGGTGAATGTCAGTAATAAAAAAACTAACTAAAATCAAATTCGTCATTCCGCCATATTTGAGCGCCATTTTGGGTTAGTGCGGCCACTTTTTTTTCTGGGAACATTTGCTTTTTCTTAATCTTTTATGACAAGGAACACAACGATATGCAATTTATAGGGATGTGGGGGGGGGGGGTGCATGGTAGGGGGGTCTGGCCCACCGTGTATATAAGAGCGTCAATAGGGGCCGGAGTGTGAAACTGCTGATCGGCTAGAGAATCATTCCAAAGCTTCTGGACAATCACATGAGGGAGGTTTAGGCTTGGCAGTGCAGAAATGATTCTATCTACAACGATAGGGGCTTCATTGAACTCTTTTTCCCTACTGCGAGGAGTGATGCGGCAGAAAGTGACGCCCTTAAAATGGGAAGGAGGGATAGGCGATTCACAGAGATTGTTAAATCGCGCGGCATAGGGCTACCTTGGCTCCGATCTTCTGGGCTAGCGACGCTGAAATGTAAGTTCGATAGCTTTCAGTGTCGAGCAGTGCGCGAGCTGGATGAATACTTCCTCTAGGACCTTTGACGTATAACTGGACGGTGCGCAGAAGAACCGTGTTGTCACTTGATGGAACAGACATCTCAGTACCCAATCCGATGAAGGTTTCAGGTTGCGAGGTAGGAAGGCCTTAACTTTCATCCGCAGCGACTCGGTCACTTTCTAGACCACCATGAATGAGGCTGTGGTGCTTCTTTCCACACTCTCGGCAGCAGAACCTTGAGTTGCATGATGAAACTTGATGGCCTCTACTCAAACAATCAAAACAAAGTTTGCGTTGTTTCTCCAGTCTGATCTTCTTTGGGCAGACTCGAAATGGGCCTCATAGTATCTACATCCTCATGAGAGGCAGAAACTATCAATCAAATACAGTCTTGGCCAAAAGTATTAGGCACCTTGCAAAATTGTCTATTTCACTTTATTTAATAATTCTATATAAACTGTGGCTCCCAAAACTTGTTGCGTTGACAAAAATGGATCCCTTAAATGGATTATTTTCAATTACCAACTCCTCATTAACGGTCTAGAAAAACATAATGAAATGCAAACGAAAATTCCCAGTACAGTGTTAGCTCTCTTATTGGTAGCAGTTGAGTTTTTTTTTTATTTTATTAGATTTTATAATCAAAAAATTAAATTTTCTTTTTGTTTATGATTAAAAATGGTCAAAGTAAAAGAACTAAGTGAGATTGAACGGGCAAAAACTGTTTTTATCTCGTCGGAAGGGTAAAGCCAATCCGAGATAGCAAAAACTATTATATTCGTAAACTCTTTTTCGACATCGGACGCATAACACATTTTCCTCTCTACCTAGAACATGAATAAATAAAATAACAGGAACGCGGGAGGATAAGTTTTTGGCGAGAACAACTCTTCAGAATCGCAAGAAAACATTGAAACAGCTGGATGAAGAGATGAAAACCTTGTGCTCTGTTGACATTTTAGCTCGGACAGCAAGAAGAAGACTGGGAGAGAATGGTATGAAAGGCTGTTAGGCTAGAAAGAAACCCTGGTTTAGTGAAGCCGATCGGAAGAAGAGGCTTTACCTGGGGAAAAATTTCACAAAAAAATTGGACTGCTCAAGACTGGGCAAAGGTGGTTTGGTTTTCAGGCAAATAAATGTTTGTAAATTGAAATTAAAAATTGCCAAAATTTCCTAAAATCAATGTAGAATATACGAATATAATTATTTTTAAAAATACATAAAAATATAGTATTTTCTAATGACTTAATGATATGCGTTGCTTGCGGGAGCACCGACAGCCTGGAGGGGGTAGCCCAAACCTCACGTTGCTGTAAGCCATGGTCACCATGGCTTGATGACCAAATATTAAATTGACTTTGTTTTATCTTTGAATAAATTATGTTACGATAGTAGATGTTATTTTCTCCCTCTTAACATTTTTTTAAGAAAATATGTAGGTGCCTAATACTTTTGGCCAAGGCTGTATATATATATATATATTTTTTTTTTTTTTTTTGTTTTTTGTTTTTTTCCGGTTGGCACATTAGGCCTGATGAGACCTTTGGCCGCGAAGTGTGGTCTTCTTACAGACATTTGTGTTGCTTGCCAAATTGGCCCCAATGGGATTGGTATGGAGCTATGGGCAGTCTGCCACTGCACCATAGTGACCATGGCTTGCAGCAACGTGAGGTTTGGGCTACCCTCTTCAGGCTGTCAGTGCTCTCGCAAGCAACACAACTGTCTGCGCGGCCAAAGGTCTCATCAGGCCTAATGTGCCAACCGGGGAAAAAAAAAATAAAAAAAAAAAAAAATATATATATATATATATATATATATATATATATATATATATATACAGCCTTGGCCATATTAGGCACCTACATGTTTTCTTAAAAAAATGTAAAGAGGGAAAAAATAACATCTACTATCTTAGCATAATTTATTCAAAGATAAAACAAAGTCAATTTAATATTTGGTCATCAAGCCATTGTCTTCTATCATCTCACTTTTACTTTTTGGCATAGAATTCACAAGTTTTGAACAAACGTCTTTGTCTACTTTTTCCCACTCTTCTTTTAAATACAAAAATAAGTTGTCTTTTTTTGTAGGGTTACGTTTACCAACTGCATTTTTAATTATGCATACCAGCTAAATTTTTAATTTAGACCATATGTGCTCAATGGGATTGAGGTTCGGGACTGAAGAGGCATGTCAAGCCCCTTAATGCTGTTTTTTTCGAACCATTCTCTACTTTTGCGTGAAACGTGGCAAGGAGCATTAGCCTGTTGAAAAACAATGTTTTTTCTGTCATCTGGTATAAAAAAAATTTCAACCGAAGGCTTCAAAATTTGATTTAACATGGAAATACTCGAATAGGTATCCCTATTCATTCTTCCTTCACATAAAAACATTTCTCCATCTCCTGAAGTCCCAAATTATTATATTTCCTTTACCGTGTTTCACTTTACCGTGGACATCACAATCTGGATGATAGGGTTTGCCTTCCCTTCTTCTACATATATATATCAAATGATTAAGATAAATTGCAGAATTTGGACTTGATGATAATGTAGGTCCATGTTGATTTAATTAGGTAATAAATGATAAATTTAATAAAACACTAAATGAAATGTTTACACATTAATGATAGTACATATTTGAATTGCTAATTTATAAGTATAAACTGTAGAGAGATAATTTACTATAACTACAAAGCAACAGGTGGTTTATGAAGTAAACCAAAATTTTAATAAAATACTGTAAAATATTTAATTTAGGACTTATTAATTTTCAATTTAAAATTCTCAAACCATTAATAACATTCAATAAATCTTGCAAGCTGATATACATGTTAAAATCAATACTGAGTTATATTTTAAATAGATGGTAGCTAACAAAAATTGAAATAAGAAATATACCAAATCCAGCATTTAGAAATAAATGTATAAAATAAAGCTACTTTGCAAGCTTGAAAATTAACAATCAGTGCTTATATGTTAACCTTAAAACTTTCAAATTACAGTAATGAATTAAATAATGATTTTAATTTTAACCCGGAACGGCTGTACCAAAAATGTACGACTGTGGCTGGTTGAAACTCTGAATATAAATCTAAGTGGACTGAATGAATTAAATGAAGAAATTAACAGAAAAAAGAAACCTCTATTTGTTTAAATTTACAATTTTGAACTGAAACAGACATTAATAAAACGGATACAAAACATGTTAGTAGAAATTTGGAAGATGTATTTTATGGCATTGCTGGGTTTTACGGATGACATGGACGATCAAGGAGACGATGCGAATGATGAATAAAGTTGGGGGTGGGCGATCATGGCGAGAAATTTAATTTGCACATCACTTACATTTTGATGATAAATGTCAGGCCTGACAACATGCTTCGTTCTCCGCCCCAGGCATCCCCCTGGGGCAACTTCTTTCTCCTACTCCATAATTAACTGAAGAGAAAGAGAAAAAAAATTAGCGCTGATGCAGCGCTAAGTCCGGCCTCACAGGTGACGGTACGCCGTGTGGCGCTTGTCACTTGTGACAGCGCAGCACCAGATATATCCACAACCCCAATGGAGCGAACGCGGAACACCCTATCCATGATAAAATAATCAATAATGTTGTTTCTGGTAACTCTTCCAAATGTTCCGAGTTTAAGTGACTCTTTCAAATGTGATTTTGTGGATCGTCTTATGGTTATACCATGAGTTTTTAATAAGCATATTATTTTCCACGCAGAACTCAATTAGCCTGATTCCATTTTTATGGGTGCCTCCCCATATACCCATCGTTCCGAAGCCTGCTTGATGATCCCGACTTGTTCTTGCATTTAAATCTCCGGATACTATGATCATTCTATTCCGGTTCCTTACGTTGTCTACTGTCTTCTGCAGGTCCTCATAAAAGTGGTCTTTATCTACCGTGGCAGAACTTTCAGTAGGGGAATATGCCTGTATTATGGAGTCTTTTCCGATGGTGAGCACGATGTCCATTGTAATAATTCTAGATGATATGGTTCCCCGGCTTCTACCTTATCAAATATTTCATCTTTCAGGACAAAGCCGACTCCTTCTCTGGCTCTTTATCCTATATTAACTCCCGAATATATCATACTGTAATCTTCTGGGAGTTTCACAAATCCATTCCCTTTCTTCTTCACTTCACTTAGCCTGATAATGCCCGATAATAGGAAAAGATTAGATTCTGTTCTCAAGAAGTTAAACAATTTTAACTTAACCTGTGATTGTGAAAACATTTTTGCAGATTGGCTGTCTTCTGGCATAATAGAGGAGACTTCTATTGACACTCAGGGTAGTCATTTCTTGCCCCATAGATCTGTAATAAAAGAAGAAAGTAAGACCCGAATCAGACCAGTTTTTGATGCCTCTCCTAAAGAAACAGGCCATCCTTCATTGAACCACTGCTTAGAAAAAGGCCCTATCTTCATTTAATTGATACCAAGACTTTTACTTCGATATCGTATTGAACGCTTAGCAGTCATATCATATGTTAAAAAGGCATTTCTTCAAATTGGAATTCATCCAGATGATAGACCATTTTTGAATTTTTTATAGAGCGACAAAAATAACAATCTGAAAACTTTTCAACATGCTGGTGTGGTTTTTGGTATCACCTGCAGCCCTTTTTTGTTAAGAGCCCTTGTTTTTGAACATCTACTGAACAGAACCGAAGAACTTTGTAATCAAGATATTGTCAACTATTCTGAAGCAACCATGAAACGATTGAAGAAATGTTTTTATGTTGACAATTGTGTCACTAGCAATGCTCACGAAGATGAACTCAACCTTTTTATTGAAGAAAGTATAGCCATATTTTCAATGGCTAAATTTGAGCTTAGAGGGTGGGAGTGGAATGATCCCAGTCTCTTTGAGTCCACGAACACTCCAGTATTAGGAATTATATGGGATAGAAAAAAATGACTCTGTTAGAGTAAAAATTCCTGATCTTCGGCCAACTAAAAGTATGACAAGAAGAACACTTTTGTCAGTTATTCAGAAGATATTTGACACAATCGGAATCACTTCACCATCCACAATCATACCAAAACGGTTAATTTAGAAGACTTGGTCAACTGGAGGCGGCTGGGATGATGAAGTAAATGAAGAAATTCGGGAAGAATTTTCAAAATGGTTAAATGAAGTTCAATTCTTGGAAAATATTGAAATTCCTTGATGGGCTATAAGAACCCCTGCATAGATACTTCCCTCACTTTAAATACTTTCTGTGATGCCAGTCAGACTGCATAGCTGCAACTTGTTTATTACGTTGTGAAAGATTGCTGAAGGTGGTTGTAAGTTTGGTTGAAGCTAAAGTACGTGTTGCACCAGTTAGCAGTTGCACAATACCAAGACTAGAGCTGCTTGCTGCTCTGATCGGTGCTAGATTGGCCCATAACATTAGAACTGAGCTTGGAGAAATTCCTTGTTTTTACTGGAGTGATTCATCTGCAGTTCTTGTCTGGATTAAACGAAAAGAACCGTGGGGAGTGTTTGTTTGGAATCGAGTTCAGGAAATCAGGAGATTAAGTAAGGAAGAAGAATGGCATCATGTTCCTGGTAAATCGAACCCTGCAGATTTACTGAGCCGAGGATGCAGTCCACGAGGATTAGCCCTATCCAAATGGTGGGAGGGACCATCTTGGCTAAAACTACCGGATGATAAATGGCCTCAAGACTTTGTTACACTAGATGAGGTTGAAATATCTGGAGAACGCTAAAAGGTGGCAGTAATCAAAACCATTTTTGCTATTAGTAACAATTTATGGACTGAAGAACTATGTAAAAGATACAGCACCTATTCACAGATAGTATAGGTTGTTGCGTGGATGTTACGCTTTGCTAACAGGTGCAGAAGATGAGGTGAAGATAGCAACCTTTTAACAAAGAAGGAGTTGGGAGAAGCTGAGACCAGATTACTACGACTAGTACAAATAGAATCATTTTCCGGTGAAGGAACGAAGCGGCTTTCTAAATTGAAGGCCTTTAAAGACTCCTTTGGCTTAAAAAGACTAACAACCAAACTGTGGGCAAGACAAGATGCAGAAGATTTTCGAGCTATTATTCTCCCTGGCAATCATCATTTAATTGAAAAACTGATTCTAGATGAACATAATCGTAACTGTCATCTCAGGGGGCTGGGGCTATTGAGTCACTTGAGAGAAAGATATTGGATACCACGTGGAAGACAAACAATCAGAAGAGTTTTGAAAAGATGCGTTATCTGCCAGCGTTTTGAATCTCAAAATTTTGAAGAGGATTCCCCACCTTTGCCAGAATACGGGTACGAGATGCAAGAGTTTTTGAAGTGACTGGTACTGATTATGCTGGTCCCTTATACCTTAGAAATGGGGAGAAAGTGTGGATTTGTTTATTTACGTGTGGAGTTTATCGAGAATTAGTTTCGTCATAATCAACTGAACAATTTATGATGTGCCTTAGGAGGTTTATCGCACACCGTGGAAGACCAAGCATCATATACAGTGACAACGGAAACAATTTTCGAGGTATGGATGCACTGTTAAAGAAGATTGACTGGAAACAGATTACTAATTAGAGTTCTGTTAGAAAAATAGAATGGCGCTTCAATCCACCTGGTGCTCCATGGTGGGGAGGTTTTTGGGAACGCTTAATTGGCCTGGTTAAAGTTCTATTGAGGAAGTTATTGGGAAAAGCATGTTTGACTGCTGAAGAGCTATATACAGTAGTCTGTGAATGTGAACTCAAGACACAGACTTATGTATCCGATGTTGCAATGGATCCTATCCCTATCTCGCCTAGAATGTTTTTACAAGATATTGAAGAGAGTGGAGTTCCAGATATGGATCAAATAGAGTCATCGAAATTTATCAGAAGACTAAGATATCGAAATAAACTAAAAGAAGAACTACGCAAACGATTCAGAGCGGAATGTTTGGGGTGTCTTCTGCAATCTTCAAAAAAGAGTAAAAAGACTAGAGAGCCAGCAGTTGGGGAAGTGGTTTTAATTGAATACGATAATATGAAAAGAATCGATTGGCCGTTTGGTAGAACGACTAATTCCTGGAAGAGATGGAAAGTGCAGATTGGTTACGGTGAGGACGGCTAACGGCAGAATTAATC
Organism: Aelia acuminata; assembly: GCA_911387785.2. Taxonomy (NCBI): domain Eukaryota; kingdom Metazoa; phylum Arthropoda; class Insecta; order Hemiptera; family Pentatomidae; genus Aelia; species Aelia acuminata. Next base: position 66,345,978 of record OU426980.1, on the reverse strand, counting down.
GACCAATTCAACGCCTCTTTCCATTAGAGGTACTTAGCGATGAATCTAAAATAATTCCTTATAAAAGATGATGGTTCCACTGAAAAACAAGTATCAGAATTAAGAGAAGATGACGGCTCCATAAATGTTCAAGTTCCAGAAATTGGCGAAGATGATGGCTCCTCAGAATATCAAGCTCCAAATGTAGGAGAGGATTTGAAGAAAAAAAGTGGTCCTTTGTTGAGAACACGATGCAGAAGAGGTGTTCGAATTCCTTTGAAACACATACAGTATATATTTGTTAAAATAAAAAAGGACAATATGCTGTTAGTAATATTTCTTTGTTTCACTGTTGAGTAGTTAAAAACTCCTCAAGGTGGGAGGATGTTCAGAAATGTCTTAAAGACAATTTGAAATGAACGTAGAAATAGACAAGTATAGTAACATTTTTACTTTCACTTACCTATATATGAAATATATATAAGTGGAAGTATTGCGATCGTGAAAATTTTCGACTTCCGGTTTTCAACGGAAATACACGTTTTGGGACCCCCTGAGTCGAAATAACCAAGTCCCGCGAAATGGTCTGTGTGTGTGTGTGTGTGTGTATGTGAACAGACTAGCTCAAAAACTATAAACCGTGGGAACCTGAAATTGGGTATTTAGTGTAGGTATATGCCCGCGATGTGACAGCAAAAATTTCATCAAAATTGCTCAAAGGGAGGGGGTACTTTATTTAATAACTTTTTACGTTTTTTTCGATTTTCTCAAAAAAGGCTCTAACGATTTTGATTAAACTGAGTATTTGATCGATTTATATGCCCGAAATATGACTGTAAAAATTTCATCATAATTGATTCACCGGAGGGGGGACTTTACTTAATAAATTTTGTATCATTTTCACGTGTTTTTTTTATTTACTCAAAAACGGTTTTAACGATTTTGATCAAACTTGGTATTTGATGTATTTATATGCCCGAGATGTGACTGTAAAAATTTCATCAAAATTGATCTACGGGAGGGGGGACTTTACTTAATAAATTTTGTATCATTTTCACAGGTTTTTTTATTTACTCAAAAACGGCTTTAACGATTAACAAAAATAAGATATGAATGTAGAAAAATGTGTGACTTTGGGAAATGATTATTAGCAAAACACGTCAATTTCTAATCTAAGTAAGTTGGTAAGTGAAAGTTGTGTGTTGCGCGCACGCACCAGATTTTTTTGTTTGTTATAAAATATTGTTTTATTAATTGTGTTCTTGAAGATTTGTGTTGTAATTTTGTATGTGAAACGGTTTTTTTGTTGTATTCATTTTTTGAGGCAACACTGTTGTCAGGTTATAAGTTGTTGGTGTGGGTAGCGCCATATTGTGATTTGTGAACTTTGTTATATCTCCCGCTTTGTAAAAGTTGAGAAATATAGTATATTTTACCAGCACTCAATTTTTTACTACTTAATAATTTTTGTTTAATTTCCCTGTTGATAATTACTAGAAAGACACACCTACTAAATGCAAAAGTGGCGGGGAAATAAATAAAATAAAGATAAGGCTGAAGGAAAGGTAACCTGAAAATTTATTGGGTTCAAAGCTAAAATGGATGCTCTAAAAATAAACAGAGCTAAATGTAAAAAAAAAAAAGCATAAAGTCCTCTATTCTGAAAATTACATTAACACTGGAGCACTATTTGGCATCTTTAAATGATAATAAAACATTCCCACACTAAGAGATAACGTGACTGATTATATATCGAAAATAAAATGTTCTTCGTGTTATGACGTTGTATACGTAAGCGAAATTAAAAAGACGTAAACGTACTGAAAATAAGTTTGTTATACGTAAACAAATTTAGAAAGTAAAACAAAAGTAGCTGTGAAAAGTACTCATGATAGCAGATACTGATAGTATCCGTATCCATCCAAGATTTTTCCTACGGATACAAGTAGTACTCTTATCCGTCAATACGAATACTGGAGTATCCCAGAGTACTTTTGGTACTTAGTTAAATTTCGGATACTTCTACTTCTAGGGTTGGGAATATTTAAAATTTTATTATTAAACTTTTTTTATTATTATTAAGGCGTCAACATTTTATGTTTTTGAAATAAGGATCCTTTATTATTTCTTTAATTGTAAATTTTGAAAATTCTAAACGGAATTTAAAAAATTCTCAAACGGAAATCAAATTTTTTTCTATTTCATCACAATATTGTGGGGGGAGGGTCCACCTTAAAAGAAAATTGTAACTTCTCAAATTAATTCGAATATATTTTATATTTTTGTAAATATACACTAAATGAGGGTTCATACGGGTATGGATTTTGTAAGTAGTATCAATTTTAAAATTAGATGCTGCGAGGCGGGATTTCTTCGAGAAGAGCGTTTATGATAACGGGGAAGCGGATTTCGAAAATAGTTACAATTTTAAAATTTTATGGGGGGTTACTACGAATTTTTTTTTTTTAACTTTTGATTAATTTTTTATGAGGGTCTACATTAGTTGCACATAAATATTATTATAAACCGTTGTTGGCATATAATAAATTTTTATATGATCAAAATATAAAGAAACACACAATAAGAGTAGATATGAATTAAAACATTCTTATCTAAAACGGATAAGCTATAAATAAAAAAGAATCAGGAACAGTTTATTCGAGATAACAAAATGCAATTCACTATTTCAATTTTTTTAAAAATAAATTAAATTATATGGAAAATGAATTATAATATCTTACATTTTAAATCATTTATTTTTGAAGAGAAAAGATTTGGCTCAGCCGGGAATCGAACCCGGGTCTTCCGCGTGACATGCGCGGTATGCTTATCCATTACACCACGGAGTCGCTTCCAAACGGTGCCAAATCCTTCCTCTTCACTGACACCTCTCCCACGATCTCGTTTGGAAGCAACTCCGTGGTGTAATGGATAAGCATACCGCGCATGTCTTCAAAAATAAATTATTTAAAATAATTTAAAAACAAGAGTGGACATCCACGATAATTATTAAATTAATATCTTACATTTTAATAATTTATTAAACTTTTTATCTTATAATCGATTAGACTTACGAATATTTGTCATTTTCGCATACGAAATACGCATAGACTGGTAAAAATAAGAAGAAACATAATAATGGAAACCAAATCAAACTGTTTGTTTACATGACATGGGTACTTTAGAAATCAGTTAATTATATAAAATATAGTAAAATTAAAAATAAATATTTCAATAAGTAGTTGGTTAGCATGATAAAAAAAAAAAAACTGATATTTTCCTTTTTGAGTACGGAATAATGCAGAGACTGGGGGAAAAATTATGAGGTGAGAGGTTAATTTGCCCACTTCAAAAGGTTTATTACGGGGAAACTCGACGCTTTTGAAGTGAAAGGGTACACAACGACTAAGTGTATAAATAAAAATAAATAAGGAATTGTAAAACTAACAATATACAATAGATGGTACAGTATACAAATTGTTTATATCTGGATTCGATAATAAGATAAAAGTGAGAGTACACACAAGGTAACAATTTATATAAAAATGAAAAAAATATGTAGAAAAGAAGTTATATAATAAGTAAAGATAATAATCTCTATATATATAAGAGGCTTTGTCCTGACTGACAGAATCAACGCAGAGCAAAAACTACTAATGATAGAAACTTGAAGTTCGGAATTTAGATTTTAAACGCGATGTAGGTAACCACTAAGAAAGGAATTTCAAAAATGTAACCCCTAAGGGGTTTAAATGGCGAAATTATCGTTTAACTCTAACGGAAATCTATTTTTGAGATTTTAAACCATATGTTTTTTATTTGAATATCGATTTAACGTTACAATATTATTAAAATAGACATTCACATAAAATATGGCTACTGATTATTTAAATATTAGTGGTAATCAAATTATGCACACTGTGATTCCCATGATTGGGGATGGTGCGTGTTTATTTCGATCTCTTCTCCATATATATAAGAGGCTTTGTCCTGACTGATAGAATCAATGCAGAGCAAAAACTACTAATGATAGAAACTTGAAGTTCGGAATTTAGATTTTAGATAACCGCTAAGAAAGGAATTTCAAAAATGTAACCCCTAAGGGGTTTAAATGGCGAAATTGTCGTTTAACTCTAACGGACAACTATTTTTACACTTTGAGAAAAAATATCTAATTTGGACTCATTTTAAAGATCTTGATACGACGAGTTTAACTCGAAAGCCCATTTGAGATTTCGAAAACCATGTTTTAAAACCGATAAATGAAGCGTTCACGACGAATAAGCAATTTTTTGTTTCGGCGGTTTTAGTGAACTCTCTCCAATGCGTTTCTCAGCCGGCAGCTCCCCCCTCCAACATTCCACCTACGGGAAGCTCCGTTTCTACTAAAACATCAGTTAACATATTAAATTAAATCAATACCAAAATAATGATCACAGAATTGATTTTAAAGTCTCGCGGGCAAAGCCGCGACGGGGAATGCTAGTAATATATACGCCTCCTAAACTATTTCCTTGCATAATTCGTTAGCATTTAAATTAGCAGAATTACCCAACATACCATTACCCATAACCATTCCTTTGATTTTGAGAACCCATCAGTATTAGCTACTGTACCTAACCATGATAAACGACTACTCTCAAAATCCATATTCATCCATCTAGGAAAAAAATAATCCTGTAATCTATAAAGTAGATAAAGAGGTAATTTTGCTACCTCGTTTTTTCTCCAAACGGGGTGAGCAATCTATTACCCGTACAATATCCCAATCGCGACACCAGGGTTCTACTGAATTAATAACAAAAAAATATGAAAATAAATCAAAAAAAAAAAAAAAAAACGGGCGTCACACTATTCGTTTTTGGAAAATAGTAAGATCTACGAAATACCAAAAATAAATGGAATAAAAATAAGGAAATGATTAAACATATACAGAAGAAGAAAAAGAAAGAAAATATAAATAGAATTTAAAAATAATTTAGTGCATAACCTCCTCAGTACCACCAAAGGAAAAGAAATCAAACCAAAGAATCAAATAAATCAAAATGTACTATTGAGGGAACTAATTTATTAAAATAAATAAAAATAAAATTAAATGAATCTCACTTTCGTTTCAATTGTCGATGTTTGTAATGAAGTATTTTATTTGACATAAATAATTAAATGCACCTGATCAATAATTATTTATTTATATTACATGGGCATAGGCATTTCTATTATTTATATTAAATCTACATAATTATTTTATTTTGTTCCCAGCTGCTCTGACTTAAAAAAAAAAAAAAACCTTTTCTTTGTTTTGTTGCCTTGACGAAATTTAACCGCAACCATTTCATCTAATTCATTTAAATCCTACTTTTGATTTCATAGGTATCCACAATTATCGATGTACCTCTGTATCAGTTATATATATAGAGATTATTATCTTTACTTATTATATCACTTCTTTTTTATATACTCTTTTCATTTTTTATATACATTCTTACCTTGTGTGTACTCTCACTTTTATCTTATTATTGAGTCCAGATAAAAACAATTTGTTTAATGTACCATCTATATTGTTAGTTTTACAATTCCTTATTTATTTTTATTTGACACTTCGTCGTTGTGTATCCTTTCACTTCAAAAGCGTTGGGTTTCCCCGTAATAAACCTTTTGAAGTCGGCAACTAAACTTTCTCTCCTCTCACATAATTTTTCCCTCAATCCGTGCATTACTCTGGACTTAAAAAGGTAAATATCAGATTTTATTAATCATTCTAACCACTTATTCAAATATTCACGTAGAATTTCACTATCTTTTAAATAGTTATCAGATTTGTTAAATACCCATGTCATGTAGGCATACCATCAGTTAGATTAGGTTTCCATTGTTTTGTTACTTCTTGTTATTACTATCTGAATTAGGGTCTGGCCACACATGTCCGCACCGGATCCGCACCTTAGCAATAATACAGGTTATGTTCAGAATATTTTTAATTTAACTTACATATTACCTTTAGTTATGCCTAAAGTGGCCTGTGTCTGACATGTGTGGCTTGAACTTTAGGCAAAACTAAAGGTAATATGTAAGTTAAATTAAAAATATTCTGAACATAACCTGTATTATTGCTACGGTGCGGATCCGGTGCGGACATGTGTGGCCAGACCTTTAATTGTTCCATGATTAAAATTTAAACATCATCTTCTTGCATAGATACTTTACATGTCGGAAATATATTTATCTTCTTTTTAGCCCTGATGATGATCCACATGGAGGGATCGAAATGTTGGCTTTCAAAATGAGAAATTTATAACTGTTCATTGTAGAGGTGAGAGATAGTCAACTGTTAATCTTTACGATAGGTGAAATGATGGTCAGGATTTGCAGTTTTAAAAAAAAAATATTTTCGAAAGCCAACGTTTCGATCCAACTTGTGGATCTTCATCAGGGCTAAAAGAAAACAAATATACACTTACTAACAAAAGTCTCTGCACACCCTCCAGCTTTTTTTTTATTTTACCTAAACATAGGTTAAGAGTGAGATATTGGCAATGAAACTCACACCTTTTTTACATAATTTAATCTATTTTAATTAACAATAATCAAATTTAATAAAATGTATTTAACTTATAATTTATGAGGAAAATTACATGAAATGTCAGAATATTGATGTGCCAAAAGTCTCTGCAGAAATCATTTTTTTTCAACTTGAAGCTTAATTATTGATGCCAAATCAACTTTAATAGGTAGTCGTTCCTACCTTATTTCTTATTACTTCTCATAATCTATTTGGCATGGTGTGAACTACTATTTTGTAGTTTCTGGAATAATTTTACCCCAGAATTCCTTTAGTACTCTTTTAAGTGATCTTTGTTCTTTATTTTAATTTTTAATTTCTGACGGCCTAGTTGATCCCACAGATGTTGTATTGGATTAAGATTAGGAGATTGGGGAGGTGTTTTAAGTTGCTGTGGAGCATTGTAGAGCAATTATTCTTGAACGTTCCGCGCTGTCGTTATCTTGTTGAAAAATGAATTTTTCCTGGAGACCAAACTTCATTAAACTTTCCGGTAAATTACTCCTCAAAATATTTATATAAACGTGTTGGTCCATTATTCCGTCGATAAATTTCAAATTACCAACTCCAGCAGCACACATACACCCCCAAACCAAAACACTCTCTCAACCATGTTTCACAGTACCAAATATGTTTTTTTCCAGGGGCTCTTTGTTAGGTTTTCTCAAAACTCTCCCCCTTCCATCTGATCAATGAACGTTAAATTTACTCTCGTCAATAAATAAAACACGTTCCCAAAACTATAAGGGCTTGTTTACATGTTCCTTTGCGAACTGCAGTTTCAATATCCGGTCCTTTTATTAACGAATGGCTTACACCTAGGCTTACGCACATTATAGCCAGCTTTCTTTAGGGTTCTTCTAATCGTTTGTGCAGATACCCCAATCTTGTAATTTTCTTACACCATACCTACCATATTTTGACCACTTGTGTGGGGTTCTTCGGCCAAAGTCCTTATGATAGCCCTCTTGTGGTGAGCTTGGAGTACGGGGGGGGGGGCGGCCAGAGCGGTGTCTACTTTCCATAGTACCCAGTTCATCATACCGTTTTAGGACATACCTAACCGTATTATAGCTCCTGTTGACGATTTGTCCTATTTACCTGTATGATTCGTATGAGTTTCCTCAAATTTACCATTTGGTCGGGAATCGGTGTTGGAACCTCCATTTTTTATCACACTCTTAACTGCTTGGGCCCAAATTAACACTGGTAAGTTAGGATTAGCCGGAGGATGAATGGGATAATGTGCAAACTGTATAAGTATCAGTATCTTGGCTAATTCCACTGTGTGCAGAGACTTTTGGAACATCAATATTTTGAAATTTTATGTAATTTTCCTCATAAATCATAAGTTAAATAATTTATATGAAATGTAATAGTTGGTCATTAAAATAGATTAAATTATGTAAAAAATATGTGAGTTTCGTTGCCCATATCTGGCTCATAAGGTATCTTTAGGTAAAATAAAAAAAAAGCTTAAGGGTGTGCAGACACTTTTGTTAGTAAGTGTATGAGTATCTATGCTAGAGGATGACAATAAATGAATATTTTACAGAACTGATAATAATATAAAAGATGGTAAGCATTATACATGAATATTTAAATAAGTAGCTGGTTAGCAAGATAAAATAGAATCTGATATTTACCTTCTGAGTCAAGGTAGATAAAAAGACTGAAGGCTACGATGGATAAGGTTTTTTGCGACATTGATTTTTTGGTGATGTGGATGTTGGGAAAAATAGTTTAAGAATCGGCCAGAATAAGTGGGTTTGGTGTACCAATTAGTGGATATGGAATTGTCTGGCTTTCTTGTGATGGAAATATCAAGGAATGGAAGGGTACAATTGGTTTCCAATTCAATAGTGAAACGGAGACGTGGATGGTAGGAGTTAAAGGCAACGAGAATATCAGTAATAAAGTTGGGATTGAGAATAAGTAGGAGGTCGTCTACATATTTTTTAATGAAAAAAATATCATTGGGGAATTTAGGTAACACAGAATCTAATAGGTCGTTGAGAAAAATACCGGAGAGGTCGGGAGCTAGACAGCTACCCATCGCAAGGCCAGAAGTTTGGAGAAAATATTGATTTTGAAAACAAAAATATCAGCTTAATGCAAGGGAGTCAATATAGGCTGATTTATTGAGTTTACTATGGGATTCTAAAAGGTTCCATTTTTCTTCAACGATTGGGAGAGCACGATCCGTCGGGATGTTAGTGAAAAGACTCTCGGCGTCGAAAGAGGGTAAGACAAATTATCGGGAATTTTGATGATGATTTGATTAGTTTTTAATTGTTCTAAAAGATGGAAGGAATTTTTTACGTCGTATGGATTGCTATAGCTAAGGGATTGTAATGGAGGGAGGAGGAATTTGCTGAGCTTAGTGGAGGGATAATTAATATTAGAAATGATGGGACGGATGGGATTACCGGGTTTATGGATTTTTGGTAGACCGTAACAACGAGGAGCAGTGGAATTATAGGAGATAAGGTATCTGTAAATAGGGGTATTTATTTGTTTAGTATCAAGGAGACGTTTGAGGTGTTGGTTGAATTTTGTAGTGAGAGAAGGTGTGGGGTCACGTTTAGTGGGGCGATAAGTGTTCGTGTCAGAGAGAAGAGTGTTAATTTTGTCATTGTAATCTGCGCGGTCAATGACAACAGTTTTGTTTCCTTTATCAGCACGGGTTACAATTATTTGGTTATGAGTATTTAGGAATGAACGGGTTAAGGATAGGTCTTTCTAGAATTGGGCTGAGAAAGGAGAGGAACGGGTGGATTTCTGTAAAAGATAATTGGTAATAATATTGCCAAGTCCTAATAAGTACAAGTATAATGCGTACTAAGTCCTCTCTGATATCGTCGTCACGGGTTAAGATGTTATCTCTGTGTATGTGTTCGAGGTCTGTGATGAGTGAAGGGATGAGGTGTTTGGAATTAGAATTAGGCGTGGTGAAATTGGGTCCTAGGCTAAACATTTTGGTATCGTTAGAAGGAATGTGTGTCGAGGATATGTTGTGTAGCATAGTTGTCTAGCATAGATACTCATACATTTGTTTTCTTTTAGCCCTGATGAAGATCCACAAGTTGGATCGAAACATTGGCTTTCGAAAATAAATTTTTTTTTCAAACTGCAAATCCTGACCATCACTTCACTTATTATAACTGTTCATTGTATAATTGTTAATTATCTTTTCGTTTAGAAAAACCAGTTGACTATTTCACACTTCTAAAACAGTAGGTATAATACGGGAATTGAGGGAGGAAGATGGTCCGCACCCGTGTCTGGAACCGGTTTTCCTTTGTCGGCATCAGGGATCAGAGGGTTTGCTAGACCCGCAACACAGGTGTTAAGTGGATGTAAATTTATGTAAAACGTATGCAAATGTCAAATAAATGTGAGTTAATTATTGTCGAGGGGAGGCGCTCCTCTTCAGTTTATTTAAATACATATATGTCAAATTAAGGAAAATTTATATATTGGTGGACCGCTCCTCTCCAGTTGATTATGCAAAAAGTATATGAGTTAATTATTGCTGAGGGGACATGATTCCAGTTTATTTAAATACATATATGTCAAATTAAGGAAATATATGCGAGTTAATTAAAGTAAGAAGTGCAACAACGTAGACGTAAATGTCTACAATTTCTTAAATGAGGAGATCGTCCTCGCGTTAAGCTTTAAAGGTTGCGGCTGTCTGGTCATACAAATGTGAATAATAATACGATGTGTGATATTAAATGTCAACAATTCCTGAAATGAATGTATATATGAGGAGATTTACGTTCCGTGTGTGAACGTTTTAATGTTGTGATGAGGCCTGTCTGGTAAGTAAGAAGAAAATGTAAATGTAAAAGACGATGACAGACGAATATTTAATATCTCATTAAAAAAAATAGCATGCTAAACCATAAAGATGATAAAATTATTAGGTAGTATTTAAATAACATATGAAAGACTTCTGTTGATGTTATCTGTTAATGCCATTTATTTTTTAAAAAGAATAGAGAATACTAAAAAGGTCAGTAGTCTTTACTGCTTTATATCCTACCTTCAGTGACATCCCCTGTTATGAGTCGTTCCCGTTCTTTCAATCAGTTCAAGATGGGGAAGCGAACAGGTTGGAGCCTAAGATATGAGGAAGATCGTTTGTCTACATTTGTTGGATGGACTTCACCAGTGAGTGCAGTTAAGCTTGCATCAGCAGGATTTTATTATTTGAAAAATCAGACCGGCCAAGGAGTCCTTTCTGTGGAGTAATATTACACGAATGGTTGGTACATGATGACCCTTTTGTAGATCACAAGAAATGGTCTAAATATTGTCCGTTTATCGAGTACTTGGAACAACTAGAGAAGCTACCATTAATAATAGATGAAGTTGAAGGTAAAAAAGAGGACAGCTGTGGATGTTGTTGACATGCGTAAGAGATTTAAACGTTTTTTTTCAACAACTTTCTCATTTAAAAAACCAAATAGTTTTATATGAAATAAAAAGAAACGAAATAAATCAACTAATAAAAAAAATAGAAAAACTTCATCTTTCCCCCACTCTCTGTTAAGCCTTTCAGTCTCAACGTTGAAGCCTTACAAGATGTCTCGACGATTGGAACTAGTGACTGATTACCCCATCACTAGTACTAAATTAGTCCGAGTCGGTATTTGTGATTTCATAGCCACTGTCGCCGTTATTGATAAGAAAACTACAGTGTATATGGATACAGAAGAATGGAAATTCGTCACCGACCAAGTTCCGAGAATGTTGACTCTATTGCAAAGCAGATCCAAGAAAGTAGAGGTCGAAGACCGAGTAAGGTGCAAAAATGTGTATTGTACATTATCCAAGAGGGGAAGGAACAGAGTCATGAAAATTGAACAGGTTGTCATTTGTTTTGCAATGTTTAATCAGAGTTCGCCAACCCTTCAGCTGGATTCACCTTCTGCGTGTTTCAACAGAAACGAAACAGTGAAGCTTTGTAAAAGTATTGAAAAAATCAACGATTCAATCAGCTTAATAACCAAGATGGTGGAACTCTACAAGAAACATGAAGAAGGTCAACTGACTGAACCTGTGGAACCTAGTTCAATGGACTTTAATATTAATACCAACACTCTGTTTTATAATTTAAAAGAGCTTAAGAAATATGTGATAATACCCACATAAGTTGTAATATTGCTCAATAAATAATTTTTATGTCTATACTTTTTTTATGTACTACCCCAAGTAAAAAGGAAAATAAAGGTTAAAAAAAAAAAAATAAAAGGATAATTTTTAAATTTGCATGGTTTATTTAAAATAAAACAAGGTATAAATTAATAAGTACAATTAATAATTAATATATTCATTGAGGTAGGAGAGTCTTCGTTTTTGGATGAATTCCTCGTCCTCTCGCCATTCCTCAGGTAAGTTGTCCCAGATATAATCTAATGTGTAGTCGAAAACGTATAAAAGTAATGATCGAGGTAAAACTCCCAATTCTTCAGTAGTTAAAGTTTCGATACCATCCTCTCCCAAACGACGTATAGCGGACTCCATTCTATCCATTATACTGATACAGCATTTCTAGGAGCTATTTATAAATACTCTTCCTCCACAAACCACAAACAATGTGGACTATTTTTTTTATGATATCTGAGAGGGTTGACTAATGATGTGCTGTCAAATATCAGTTTGCAGTATACGCACTTAACTTTATCCTTGACTCCTCGAATAAATCCAGCATATGAGAGAAGATGATGAGGCGAACCAATGTTTCTAAACGTTTTTCTTCTTATCTCTTCTTTTTTTAAATTTACAGCTTCAGAATTTTTCTTGATCCATGCAGCCAAACGATGAGCTTGATTAAATGAGCAGATAAAGGACGTGTTTAGATGATAATGACAAGCCATCTGGTCATTATCTAACTGTTTCAAGTTCGGGCAGCCGAAATCGTGAAGATCATAAACAGGTCTATCAATGATTTGTTCGATAAACTTGCACTTTTCCTCTCCTTTTCCCCACAATATGTCATAATCTTCTGTAACGTATGCTAAGAAATACTTCATATCTTCATACTGTACATCACCATAGTCCCAGTCTAATCCATGAATGTGTTTTTTCACCCAAAGATTGGTCTTCGACTGACACACTTCCTCAACACCTCGAGGAGGTTTAAAAAACCAATGGTATGATGAACCATGGCTGATTGAGATGATAGACAGCTCTTTAACAATTAAAGAGTTGGAAGCCGTGCGAAAGCCTTGAAAATCAATAACCGCCGAACGCATCCTATGGTTTAGTCAAAGTCCTACAGTAAAGTGACATTATCAAGTTTAATATAGTGGCTATATATATATATATATATATATATATATATATATATATATATATATATATATATATATATATACATATATCAGTACATTCTACGGACCAAACTGGTTCCCGCTTCATATTCTACAATGTTATCATGAATAATGAGACAATAAGCCTTACTATTAAGCGGGAAGTTCTCACTCGCCTCTAGTTGTACGCGAATATCAATAGTGGTACTTTTTATTGCTTCAGATTGTTAACAACAATCAATAACGACTATTGGTGCGAGGGTCTCAAATTCGGATCGCGATAGCAGAGGTTGAGAACGTCTATTACCATAATAGCTTGTTTGAAATTCGTTGTACATTTCATAGAGGAGAGCCACTTTCCCTTGTGCGAAATCTAAATGCAAATCATCATAAGGATATTGTTCGCTATTCAGATAGAGTTTCAAATTCTTCAATTTACAGCTATCAAACTGACTGCTATCTTTGCTAGCGTTTCTGGTTCGATCAGTCTGAAATGCGATTATAACATATCGTGGCTTTTCTAAATTTGACGATGTTTTTACAGTCCAATTTTCTTGCCGTGTCGCAGGTAAATTAGGGTATTCGTAAAGATCCCATGATCGAAATGGAATAGAAATGACTTTGTTTTTCTCAACCATTTTCAACAATTTCAGTCGTTCTTGATCAGAAACTCGAACATGAGGCATCCTCCAAACCACTTTATCTAATTTTATTTCTACATCATCACTACCCTTCACACAATTCAAGTCGGTACTCGATCGGATCAAAACTAGTTCTTGTTTAAGGTTAATTAAAATTTTTCGATAGTCTTCGCATATTCCCAAGAGAATATCCAGTGGAAAGCATGTACTGAAAAAGCCGTTTTTATCTATGGAAAGAGTTTTATCTATAGCGGGGATCATCCATCCCCCATTTCCAAGTCCTTTTACTTGATTAGCTGAAAACGATACATGACCTTTAAGCGTTGTCGTTATTCCGGGGTTTCTCACTCTATCAACTGCAATTCCATTCAATTCATATCTGATCTCATCAAACAAAAATGCAAATGCGTTATTAGTCAATTTTGAAGTAGTTCCTGGAGTACCGTCTTTTTTAAAATTCGACCTTCCAAATAAACAAAACTTAATGAAGGAAATGTGTATACATCCTGTTGATGAACAGGTATTCTAATTTAATCAGACTTGTTAAAAGTGTTTCCCGCATACGGCTGATGAGAATGATATTAAAATTGTGTAAGGGAATCATCAAATTTCACGTCTGATGTGATGTTTAGTATGTTATTCATGTTTTAACAGAAAACCACACTGTTTTAAAAAGTTTGCGTTTGCAGGTGTTAACGATCTCGATGGTTTAGGTTTACTAAATCTTAATGGGGTCTGACATCTCCTTTTATAACCAGCCCTACGGATATCCCGACTTTCTCTGGTAAAATCAATTCCCATTTTTCTTTAATAAATGTAATCTTATAGTAATTGTTTCTCCCCTAAAATCAATAAGCTCACCGTTCTGATCAACTAAACGAACAGTAATATTGCCAACAGTCCTCACGTTAGTAGGAAAGTAAATGACAGGATTTGGGGTTTCTATTATCTTATATCCTGGTTCTACTGCTGGAAAGAATTGGTGTATACTATGATCTGGATCTCCATTCACAAAAGACCCCGACGCTATGTTACAATGAATGGAAATAGTATTTACACTGAGAATTTTCACAATGTCGTCTGATTCAGTGTACCGTTGCATCGGGTTAATGACATAATTGGGACGGGTAAAACCCAGTAGTGGACCGATGGAATGCGGCTTATCGGGAAAATTGAAAAAGATTGGTTTAGTTGTTTTAATTTCAGACTTTAAAGTATTCTGATTTCCTCGTATTATTAGCCCTGCAGCAGGATCAAGGTGGTTAATTTCTTCATGGAGAAAGGAATCTAAAGCATCAATATCATACGATCCTTCCGGTATCTGGATTGTTAGATTTCCAAAATAAAACTTATCGTTTACATCCTTCCTGACATTAGGAATAGTATTATATGTGTCGAAAGATAATAACCCGATGGTATAATTTGACTCTAATTCTAGCGGTGGTAAAAAGTTGGCATGAAGAACGCTGGAATTGCCTGTAAACGTTACTGTATAGCTCATGATTATTGACTGATCAAAATTTATGAGAAACCTCGTCTAAATACTTTAAGCAGAGATGTCCACAAATCGGAGTATTCCACTTTTGATAACGTCGTCTATTGTAAGTTATTTTTAAATCTTTAAAATATTCGAGTAGTTGTGGCGGTGGCTTTAAATTTCCAAACGAATCAAAGTATTTCACAACATTACCTTTTTTTACATAGCAGACCCAATGAGAACCAGGTTCTAAACTCGTATTTAAATTCACAATAGCTGACTCATGTTTTTTTGGATGTTTAGGAAGATTATCAATCATAAATACACCTCGAAAATTTGGAACATTTAAAACTTTTGCTAAATGATTTAATTCAATATCGCTCAATGGTTTATTTGGTAGTCATATTTTTTTAGATTTTTTTTGTCGGGTTATAAACAGACCGTAGCCATTCTTATACGGTTTTAGATAAAGTCCGCTTCCAACTCTCTGACCTTCCATAGCTAAATTATGTCTCCTTTGCTCATCCAATTTTAGTTTGGCTTCTTTAGCTTCATTGATTGCCTTGGCGACACTTGCGGCTCCTCCTGCCAAAGATCCCACAGCGGAAAGCCCCGCCATTAGCGGTACAAGAAATTGAAGAAAACCCCCTTCCTTTGGCAGCGGGAGAACCCTGGGCGGTGAAGGTTTCGTCTTGCCACGTAAATTCATTTTAGCCTTTTTGTATGCCACTTTTGATGCTCTCAGAATAGATGATATGTCATCTACTTTCGACGATTTAACCAACTCTTTGAAACTAATCTTCTTTTTCTTTTTTAAACCTGAACCCATTTTTCTCTTTGACCTCATGACATTGGTAACTAACCAAGCTGCGGCCTTTTCTCCCCATGATGAATCTGGAGCTTTAACTCGTTTCCAAGCCTTATCAGCTAGAATCTTGTCCGCTTGTTTACGACTTTCCATATCCTTATTTACGTTATAAGCTATATCGTGTTCTTTACAAGCTCTATCAAGCTCGTTTATTCCTCTATCACCAGCAATTAAGCGTTTTTCTAGTTTCGTACCCGGTCCACAATACTGATATCCCGGAAGGTGCAATTCAATCGGCAACTTATTTATAAGACTGTTCACGAGGCCTCTTCCGTTGCGAGCCTTGCGCATCTTACTGTACTTAGAAAATGGAAAAGTAGAGTATATATATAGGGTGGGAAATTGTAGTAGTTTGCATTCGCAATGAAATTAGTTAAACAAGTACAACGTTTCTCCACCAACAACTTTTCCCCAATTGAAGCTCAATCGGAGGAGAGACATAGTTCATTATTACCAAACACTATCCGAGCGTCGATATGTGGTCCGAGCGGATGCGGAAAGACCAATATTATGATTGGACTGCTATTGAACCCTAACGGTTTAAAATTTAAAAATGTGTATCTTTTCGGAAAAACTTTACATCAACCTAAATACCAGTATTTAAAAAGCGTCATAAATCTAGTTCCTGAAATAAAATTATACGAATTCGAAGATGCGAAGGAACTGCCTCAAAAAGTTGAATCCAATTCTGTCAGGATATTTGATGATGTCACTATGGAAGATCAGGATATAATTAAACGATACTTTAGTTATGGTCGTCATATGAACCTTGATTGCTTTTATTTAACACAAAGTTATGTTTGTACCCCGAGACATCTTAACTTTTTAATAGTTTTTCCTCAAGATGAATTAAATTTGAAACATATTTATGATGAACACGTCAGCACAACAGATTTAAGTTTTACTCTTTTTAAAGACATGTGCTCGTTATGTTGGAAAGAACCGTTTGGTTATCTCGTTATTGACAAGAGTAGGGACCTGAACAATGGCCGTTTTAGAAAAGGAATTGACACATACATTGTAGATATATAAAGAACAATCCCCGGCTGTAATTATCATTAACAATCATGGACCCGAAAGTCACTCGTGAAATAATAAAAACAAGTGAGATTTTGAAAAACAAATTTCAAGCCTTGAAGCGTAGTCTCCAGGCTATTGAAAAAGGCCGTCAAGAATTTTTTACACCCGTGCTTCAACCTCTAGAAGACATTAAACAATCATTAAATAAAGAGTCCAAACCGGATGTGACTCCCAAAAAAGTAAAAAGGATGAAGGATGAATCGCCAGATAAAAGTGAAGTAGAGTCTGCTAGTATTTATCGAAAATCGACATTATTGCCGAAAACAACACCTCATTACAAAAAAGCTACACAACTTTTATCCGACGAAACAAAAACTAGTACTATGCAAACACCATTATCTCACTTATCCATTCCCGTATTATCATCGGAGGAAGATGAGAGCGGTGAGTACGCGACTGACGATCCACTATCAGAGCAAGTCAAAGAATACGCCAAAACTCCACAAGGAGAAGCCGAATTTAAGGAACACCTCGCGGCGTTTGGTAACCTGCAAAGAGAATACTTGGATAAGATGTTGAAAGGTGATAAAACGCATGATTCTCGTTATGGAATTAGAGTTATGCCTTCTGGGGGATTGGCTATGGAGATTCGACCGATGTTCAGCTGTTTGCAAATAGCGATGATATATCCATTAACGGAGTGGTTTATGAAGGTACACCAGGATTGCTTCAGTTACTTTACTTGAAAAAACCTCAAGATTATACCGAGCCCGACTTGGATAATTATAAGAACATTTTACTCTCAACCAATGCTCACAAGAAAGGTTATAGTGAAGAACAAGGGGTGTTTGGAAACAGATCTGACAAATACAGAAATATAATATCCAAGTTATTTCCACCACAAACCTTAAAACCTCACCCCCCTTCCTCGGCTTCGAGCAGGAGCCTACGTTCTTACACTTACAAACGAGGAACTGGTCTTATGAGAGCTGATAAACCTCTGTACGAGTATTGGAACGATCCAAACGAGCTAGTAGATCGTCTAAAGCTGCTAATGGCCTCTGCTTATGCTGGACATGAAGGACACCATAACGAAATAGAGTCATTAATTGAAGAACTACGAGAAGAAAATATTATATATTAAAGATTATATACGCTCAAGTTTAGTACAAACATGACGATAAACAAGTTCGGATCCCACATAAAAAAAAGCATTCCAAGTATAAAAAACGGTATTTTCCGTTCAGCATATTGAAGTCTGTAAAGGACATTGATGCACGTAATTTACGAATAATCAATGTTGCAAACCCAATTGCGGCTCATGACGTCACTAATAAAGTGTATTGTGATACTCTAGCGGTTACCTACACCGATTTAAGAAATTGGCCCGGTAGCTATATAGATCGGAGAAGAAAACGACTTGTCAATTTCGCCCCACCTATAAACAACTATGATGTTGTTACAAAAGAATTCTTCAACAGACTCGCTTTGACTTTAGTTGACAATATGTATGACGCTCTCGGTAAGAGAATAACAAACGTTGGTGAACCCGTGAAGGAATCTGATGTGGTCACACTCGGCTATCTTAAAAAAGTACTTAAGAAAATTATAGATGGATTCATCAATAGTAAAAAAAACGATTGTAAATGAATTACATAAGCCAGCTCGCAAGATATACCCTAGAAGAAAGACTGTTTTGAAAGGGATAAATGACTTGTGGCAGATTGATCTAGTAGAAATGATACCTTATGCTCGAGAAAATAAAGGATATAAATATTTATTAACAGTTATAGATTGTTTTACTGCATGGACCGTACCAGTAAAGAAGAAATCTGCGGATGATGTAACAAAGGCGATGGAGAGCGTGTTTCGTTCGAGTAAACAAACGCCGAGAAATATCCAAAGCGATCAAGGAAAAGAATTTTATAATTCTAAGTTTAAATCACTAATGAAAAAATACTCTATTAATCATTATTCCACCTTTTCCAATATGAAAGCTGCCATCGTAGAAAGGTTTAATAGAACATTAAAGGGGAAAATGTGGAAAGCATTTAGCTTGAGAGGAAATTACAAGTTTTTAGATATTTTACCTCAGATCCTACAAGAATATAACTCATCATTTCATAAAACCATTGGTATGAGACCAATTGATGCAACTAAATCGGAAAAATACTTGTTAAACAATGTGTATTCTACTGTTCGAACTAAAGTGCGAAAGCAAAAGTTTGAAGAGGGCAATTTTGTGAGGATATCTAAACAAAAAACAGCATTTTCAAAAGGTTACAAGCCAAACTGGTCAAGTGAAATATTTAAAGTAATCAAGATTCAGAAGACGGATCCATATACTTATTTACTTGAAGATTTAAAAGGTCAACCTATCAGCGGATCCTTTTATACTGAAGAGCTTCAAAAAGTAAAACATCCAGATGTATATCTCATCGACAAGATTTTGAAAAGGAAAGGAAATAAGTTGTATGTGAAATGGTGGGGGCTAAAAGAAGGAAGCTGGATTGAAAAAAGTGACATTGTTTGAATATATATATTTATGTATTTTTCTTACATTAATAAATATATTTTTTTTACAATAACGTGTTTATATTTATTCCCAACCACCATACAAATTAATACAATACAAAACAATACATAATTGATGTCCATGTTATGGTTTATTGATTAAATCTAATTCTTCTTTACATAATTGATGACCATATGGAACAGTGTCAATGCCATTTTCTAATATAAAACGTTTATCATCTAATGAATTTAAAGACATTTTGTTAATTAACACAGTTTGTACACAATGTTTTTTTGATTGAATAGCTTGAAACGATGAATACATGCTTTCATTGGAACATAATATTTGTTTGTACTTTTCGAAAGTAAAGTCATTTACAACACACTTTTTTACACCTTTTGCCTTTTTTATTTCAATACAATTATTTGTAACATAAGAATACATCTTTGGTCTCAAACCTACAAACTCTACTATTGGATCACCTGCGGTTTCATCCTTTAATAATCCTACAACCTTTTTATTTCCACAGGAATAACAATGATGCGAATGAGGATAGTTGCTGGTATCAAAATAATTATACAAGTCATTTTTAATATCATTGTAAATATCATCGGTATTTATTTGATATATGAAGGAATCTGTATCAGTGTAACATAATTTCAGATTTTCAACGCCATATTTCTTTATAAATACATTATAATGGTAATCATACATCAAAGTTTTACTTAATTCTAATATTGTAAAACCAACATAAATTGGTTTGTTAAAAACAATTTTTTCTTTATCCAAATGAACTGCTACAACATTTTTAGCAAATATTTGTCTATCTTTAAAGTTTGGTTTCTTAACAAGTTTATTTAATTTAGACTCATCTGTTACAATTCGTATGTCTACGCGATTACGAATGTTTTCCATACTCTTACCGAACACGCTGTTTACCATAAGTTTGTAGAAATCTGATTCAAAGGTTGTTTTAGCACGAGATCTATGTTGTGAATTTATCTCAATATACGGCACTAGCCATTTCTTTTGACTGAATTTTAAAATACGATTAATCTTCTCTACTTTCAGTCCGAGTTTTACTGCCTGTTTTAAATTTTCATAGTGTGTAATATAATGAGATTTCGAGAGAAATGTAGTCATTAATTTATTATATTTACTTCGAGGTGGAGCCCTCGATTCGGCTAGTAATGGGAACTGTGAATGAGAATCATGAAGTTCCGGAGGATATGAGACGTCAACGTCTAGTATATAGCCAAATTCAGAGTTTTCAGACACTTCTAATACATTAATATCATCTTCTACCCATTCAAAATTATCTTATGGAAGAGATTGAGCCATCGCATAGCCATACAAATTGTTTACATCTACATAAAGTATGTAACTATTTGCTTTTTCAGCATTATAACCATTGATATAGGGGTTGTTTGCTATAGCGTGTCGAGTAACAACTTGGACAAGGCCACCTCGTAGCCCCTTTTCAATAAAGAGAATCATATCTAAATCTTTTAACAACATAAGTTTTATTTTTGTCATTCACAACATCGCATTCCATGCTAATTGTGGGAGTGTATAGCACCAAGCCGGATCTAATCCGTATATTTTTAAAGAAAGACTTCGAAAAGTTTCGAACACTTCACAAAGCAAAATTACATCGGTTCTAATATAAAGTTCTGTATATTCTTTCATATTTTTAATGTTAAATGTTGACCAAACTAATTGTGCATGTGTGTAATCTTTATCACTAATGTGCTTGTTAGTAAGCGAATTATAAAAACTATTCTTTTGAGGTAATTGCTTTTCTTCAAGTTTATCATAAGAGTCCATATAATTATATGGATAGATACCTTTTTGACTGATTAAAGAAAGTTTGTATTCATCGTCTATGAACTGTTTTAAATGTGGAAATGTGTGGCAGAGATTTACTGAATCAGATTTCATATTGTTAACTAGAGTTTCTAAACTAGATGATAAAAACTTATATGAATCGACAAATCTGATTTTAGTTTTACAGCCTTTAAAGGTTTTAGTAATAGACATATATTTTTCACTATTGCTCGGAATTATTTCAACATCACCCTCATCTATTCCAAGATATTTAACTATAAAGTGGGAATCAAAATTGGAAAAATTGTGGATAAACACTGGTATAAAGTTCGGTTTACTAGCCTGTAAATTACATGAATTGTGTGCAGCTCCAATAAACTTAGATGTGATGTGACAATGGTGTTTTACTCTATCCCCCTCGCCCAATTCGTTCACACATAAAACACATGTATTCGTAGTATCAAACAACTGTTTTTGTTCTTTACTTAATGTTTCGATAGGAATTACATTATTGTATATTTCATCAGCTTTAAGAGCTAAAGATTGTAAGGTTTTCATAAAATTGATCATACAATCACTACCGGTGTAAACAACGGGTTCGCTGTCAAATCCGGGAATGGAAGATTTTACCATGAGTGCTGCACAGAAAACCTCATGGCTTTGTAAAGAGCATGTCCAAGATGATTGAGGGTTTTGATTTGAACCTGCGATGGGCACTAATAATGTTTCAAAATCAGCATATACTACAATTTTGATATCCTGTGTAAATTCAACATTTTTAAATTTAATATAATCGCCTTTGGGAAATTCACTTCTAACAGGTCTCTGTCGCTTGCAAAACAGTTCATGATCTTTTAAGCGCTCAAAAGCATTTTTACCTTTACGCGTTATATAGTCTTTCGGATAATACTTAAAACATCTGCGGCAAATGAGATAAGAATGATGACCATGAGTGATTTGTGAGTAAACTAGTCTCGGCAAGTTGACTATTAAACAGTAGTGACTATTATTATCTTGTCCTAACAATAGAAGATCGAAACATTCCTTATAAATTTCTTTGTTACTGATTCGTAAAGGATAAATTTTGTTATTATCATCTAAAGCAAATACATTAATAGATACATTGTTAACCTTTTCAAATTTTGAAATGTCTTTAAATGAAGTGGGATATGAAATGCCATCAAAAGAATAAATACTCTGTATATTCTCGTAAGAGTTTGGATCGTTGGAACCGATAACTTTACTTAGAATTGCTAGTCGGAAACAATCGTCACTATCTTTATTTTTTACCATAATTACTGCATGTTTATTTTGAATAGATTTTGGAAGTTCGATGAATCCGTTGGCATTCAAGGGTGTATATTTTGTTAAGCGTAAACATAGATAATTTGTAGATACGAAAATCCATCCTGATCCCTTCCCCATAAATTCATCTATTTCTACTAGGATTTTATTATATGAGTCTATTATAAATTCTTCCAAGTTACTAGATTTGTCTAAAGTTTCCATTTTTGTTGTAAAATTAATATCGGTGCGCTCGATTTGATTTCCCTCAACACCTTTTTTGTAAGTACATTCTAATAAAATCATAATTTTTATAGTATTCCACTTCATAAGATATTCATTTAAAATATTACTTAATTTAATTTCAACATCTTCCAGAAATTCATTTGGTATATAATTAACCTTATCATTTTTAATATAAATGTCTACAACCGTCTCACCGATAGCTGTTTTAATGTTATTTTCATCCGATAATGATTGTTCCCGTAAGCACTTGTCAAAGACCGCATATTTTCTTTTTTTAAATGGGGGAATAAATTGATCGGACTGCATTTTTTTCGATGTGTTCGCTTCGTTCTCTATATTTAATTTGAGAGCATCGCATGTTTTTATATGTCTTTTATAATTTTTTTCGCTGCATTCTCTACCACACATTTTACATACCACATATGACCATTTGCATTTATGTTTCCAGTTGTTTAGTAGAAGCCCACATTTTGCACACAAATAATTATTCATTTTAAGTACTTATGTTAATCCTTACTTAGGTTGTTTTGTGGAAAGTGATGATGTAACTTTTATTTATTTCGCCCTCATATGATAGAAAGGCATCACCTAAAACAATTGCTAGTGTTAATTTTATAAAATATAAAAATTTAAGTTTTTATTAAAACTTACTTACCACTCTTGTATTGCTGTATATCCTCATCGGATATGCATTGGAGATAACGTTCGGGAAGGAAAGTTTTGAATAAAATTCCGTTTTCGCCTGAATCTAGTATAGCCTGTATGCAATTACCATACTCCGTTTTAGTTTTTGATAAATGTTTTATCAGATATTTTTTACCTTTTCCAATTCTCCAATTCTTTTATAAATGGGTAAACTGTTCCATTTTTTGATTAGTGACATCTGAAAAGGGAATTCAGGAAGTTCAGTAACAAAAACATTAAATAAATTCAATAGTTAAATTGCGTTCTCTTACCAATTATATTATATAATAATTGCGATATGCTGTACTTTCTTTTATATTAAGATGTAAGTATAGCATATTGTTTTATATTGTCAATTGTGAATATTGACAACAGTCCCGGCCCTCGAAAATTTCTTAGCGGCGGTAGCATGTATGTTGGCAAGATTGTTTCAAACGTTTCGCTCTCGAGTTTTTGTAGAGTGGCTCTCCTATTCTCTATATGAAGGATTCGATACAGTCCCTCTTCTAGGCTATCGAATTCAACAAATAATGCCATCTAAAATACAAAGCGAAATTTTGAAAACATACTACATAAAATACTCAGTGTGACAGTTTACTTCATTGTTTACCTCATGAATCTAAATTATAGCCAAGATCGAACAGCTTCATACAGTGTCTACATTCTGATAAAGCTCTTGAAATGGAAAGACTGTTTTCGCAAATTATACAACGATCTCTATATGTTAAGCCAATAGCTTCACTTCTTAAAAGTATATAATGATTTGATGTTAATATCCCGTTCTCTAATTCTTCCGCCTCTAATTCATTATGTGCACAGTTTAAACAAACGGGTACTAAACATGAATTATTCTCAGACGGTTCTTCTCCTAACGCGACAAAAGCATTTACACTTATAAAGATCGTTTTCACACAACGACAGCGAGATAAATTATTATTATGACCTCTATTCACAATTGGCATTATCTAAGAAATTCAATACTTACGATTGCTCTGCAAAGAACTCCACTATGGTGGATGTACATTTGCTGTGACTCTTATAGTCCTTTCTTGGGGTGGGGAGATACGAGAAGAAGATACCTAATAATTTTATCATCTTTATGGTTTAGCATGGTATTTTTTTTAATGAGATATTAAATATTCGTCTGTCATCGTCTTTTACATTTACATTTTCTTCTTACTTACCAGACAGGCCTCATCACAACATTAAAACGTTCACACACGGAACGTAAATCTCCTCATATATACATTCATTTCAGGAATTGTTGACATTTAATATCACACATCGTATTATTATTCACATTTGTATGACCAGACAGCCGCAACCTTTAAACCTTAACGCGAGGACGATCTCCTCATTTAAGAAATTGTAGACATTTATGTCTACGATGTTGCACTTCTTACTTTAATTAACTCGCATATATTTCCTTAATTTGACATATATGTATTTAAATAAACTGGAATCATGTCCCCTCAGCAATAATTAACTCATATACTTTTTGCATAATCAACTGGAGAGGAGCGGTCCACCAATATATAAATTTTCCTTAATTTGACATATATGTATTTAAATAAACTGAAGAGGAGCGCCTCCCCTCGACAATAATTAACTCACATTTATTTGACATTTGCATACGTTTTACATAAATTTACATCCACTTAA
Organism: Aelia acuminata; assembly: GCA_911387785.2. Taxonomy (NCBI): domain Eukaryota; kingdom Metazoa; phylum Arthropoda; class Insecta; order Hemiptera; family Pentatomidae; genus Aelia; species Aelia acuminata. The sequence continues at coordinate 66,320,893 of OU426980.1, read as the reverse complement.
CACCTGTGTTGCGGGTCTAGCAAACCCTCTGATCCCTGATGCCGACAAAGGAAAACCGGTTCCAGACACGGGTGCGGACCATCTTCCTCCCTCAATTCCCGTATTATACCTACTGTTTTAGAAGTGTGAAATAGTCAACTGGTTTTTCTAAACGAAAAGATAATTAACAATTATACAATGAACAGTTATAATAAGTGAAGTGATGGTCAGGATTTGCAGTTTGAAAAAAAAAATTATTTTCGAAAGCCAATGTTTCGATCCAACTTGTGGATCTTCATCAGGGCTAAAAGAAAACAAATGTATGAGTATCTATGCTAGACAACTATGCTACACAACATATCCTCGACACACATTCCTTCTAACGATACCAAAATGTTTAGCCTAGGACCCAATTTCACCACGCCTAATTCTAATTCCTAACACCTCATCCCTTCACTCATCACAGACCTCGAACACATACACAGAGATAACATCTTAACCCGTGACGACGATATCAGAGAGGACTTAGTACGCATTATACTTGTACTTATTAGGACTTGGCAATATTATTACCAATTATCTTTTACAGAAACCCACCCGTTCCTGATAAAAAGTTCGAAGAACGGGTTGTTCTGGAAGCTAATTTTAATTTCTTGAATACCAAACAATAAATTAATAAAATGTAATATAGTGTAATTCTTTTTCGATACAATTCAATTTATTTAAAAATCTTGAAATAGTTTGTTAATTGAATTTCATTATTTCAAATAAACTGTTTCTGATTCTTTTTTTATTTATGAAAGTTATGAAACCATTTGCAATAAACATCTCTTCCTTTCCTAGAATAAAATCAGAAAAGGTTAAATTTATGGAAAAGTAGCCACCGCCAATAAATATAAAAAACTTATAATCTCCCCTACGAAAACAATAGACCTTCATTTGAAAGATATCCATAAGTTTATATTGTTGGAGAGGTACCCGCAGCACACCTATTAAAATTTGTAATAGAATTTTTTTAAAAAAATCTACGACTGCATTAATATAATTGACGACCCTCTTAAAAAAATTGAGAAGTTACCGTTCTAATAGTAAGTCCTGCTCTCCCCTACATAAAAAAAAAAAATAAAAAAAATTAGGCCGCCATTATCATACAACGAGACCCACATTTCGAAATATTCCGTAAATTTAAAGTTGTGGAATGAGGAATAATTTAATTCTAAAAAAAAAAAAATATTGTAATAACCGTTGGTGACAGACAAGAAGGGGCGCATTTAGCACAAAATTTGGGCACTTTCGTTTTCAAATTTATTTATGAGATTATTTACTTGCGTCAGGAAGGACTGCGTTCTAAAACAACCCAGTGTTTGGAATTAGAATTAGGCGTGGTGAAATTGGGTCCTAGGCTAAGCATTTTGGTAACGTTAGAAGGAATGTGTGTCGAGGATATGTTGTGTAGCATAGTTGTCTAGCATAGATACTCATATATTTGTTATCTTTTAGCCCTGATGAAGATCCACAAGTTGGATCGAAACATTGGCTTTCGAAAATAAATTTTTTTTCCAAACTGCAAATCCTGACCATCATTTCACCTATTATAACTCTTCATTGTATAATTATTAATTCTCTTTTCGTTAAGACAAACCAGTTGAGTATTTCACACCTATAAAATACTCCAACTTAAGGGCATACTTAGATATTTGTAGAGATAAACGTAATGGTCTATTAATTTATCATAAAAAAAATATTGTTCTTATCATGTAATACTATGATGCATTCCTCAACTACTGTAGAGCGGTTTTTTTCGTATGCGACAATGACAAATATTCCTAAATCTAATATTTTTAGGACTGCGTTCTAAACAACCCAGTGTTACGTTTAATTGTATTATTCCTTTAAAAATAAAAAAAGTGTAAACAGGTGAGCCATCTAAGAACTTAGTGAAATTTATGCATACCATGACACATTAATCACAGCTAAATGTTAAAATAAATACATATTACCTCATATAATACTCCACATCCCGCCGATTCATCGTTGAGCTGTCCCCTAAATACTTCGTCTACGCTTGTTCATTGTCACAATTGAAGGGGTTGGGGCAAAATAGTGCCAAGCAACATTTTCAACAAAAATAAACTGTAGCTTCAGTCTGCTGTATATTACGTAGTACTATATGTCTATGATGGAAATGCCACCTAAATATGACTACAGAGGCTCTATATAGTCATATTTAGGTGGCATTTCCATCATAGATATATAGTCCTAAGTAGTATATAGCAGACTGCAGCTACAGTTTATTTTTGTTAAAAATGTTGCTTTTCACTATTTCGCCCCGACCCACAGTGGTCAATAATAGCTTTTTGGCGGACATAAATCTGCCATTTCCACAGTTTTACAGATAATTTTTTTATTATTTATTACCTTCATAATAAAATTCACAAATTAAGAAAACAATACCCATTAAGATTGCTTCGGTATAAGTGTCCTTTTTGCTTACCCAAAACCAGGTTTCTTGTGTCTTAATTGATAGTTTTCGTTAGTATGCAAAAAAAACATGGAAGAAATCAATGTTTTTCAGAATTTTCTTTTTTATTTTTTTAGTCTGAGGGTGGGGTTTCATACCACCGAGTATCCAAAAGAAAATTCAAATTGCATAGAAGTTATGGGTATTTTAAAAATTCAACATTAAACTCGATTTTCTACTTTTAGAAATAAGATATCAATATACCGATTTCACTGAAAGTTTACATTCAACGGCTAGTATATTACGTATGAGCGACATGAATTTGGTTTGCTTATTAGGGCACAAAAACAATTTATAAACCACTTTTTATCAATAAAAACCGTTTTTCTCGGTTTCAAACAACGTTATCAAACAAAGTTATCACTGGGATAATTTCTAGTCTTACTTGTACTACGACCACATAAAAAGTTCAGTTAAATTCACTTGCGCCTTTGGAAATTTTTTAGAAAAGTATGTTTTGTATATGTTTACAGAAAAATGTCCCTGTAATCTGCTCTAAATGGTACAGGTACCTTCTAATCTATGACATAAAAGACTACACCTATACATAAGGTTTTCACTTATAAATGTATACTGCTGTATAAAATTCTCACTTAATTCGTCATATCAATTCACGCTCGTTAAAACGTTTGGACTATACTTTAAGGTGGACATTGCCATTTTTCTCGTATCAAAACAAGAAGGCCTGAATTAGACTTGTAGTGCTATAGATTGTCTAGAGAAAACATAACTTTATCTTAAGTAAGGCAGAGCCGATTAGCAACACAAGAGCAGAGTCATACTGATTCTTTCCTAATTCCTTTACCCCCTTCTTCAGTTGATTAGGTGAGATGAAAAAACTACTGAATAGCTGAAATCACATACATATTTACTCTTCCTTAAACGTAAAACGAATAAATATAGACTTTCTTTGTAAAAGAAAAACCAACCGATTTATTCTCAGTTCATTTGTCATATCAATTTACACTCGTTATAATATTTAAACTATACTTTAGGGTAAGATTTTATGACCTTCCTGCTAATACATATTATCTTGAAATAATAATTTTCTACGTATAGTTATTCAGGCATTTTTGTAGCGGAGGGTAAATCATACAGTGGGTCAAAAAAGTATTGGCACACCCCACTTTTTGCACAAATCTCAATTGGATTAAGACATTTTCCAGAAATAACATTTAATTTAAAAGAGGCTCTTGAAAATTAGATTTTAGAAATGATGAATGTTTGGAATTCAAATAATGAATTTAAAGTAAACATAAAAGATTAAATTTTGATGGTCAAAAAAGTATCGGCACAGTTTTAAATGTTTACTATTAGCTACAGTCAAAACAAATAAATCCCTTTTCTTTCAATAGATTATAAATGAAGATTGACACTAATTCTATATCAACATTAAGATGCAGTCTTTTCTTCTATCTTTGCCCTAGCAACATGGCCAAAACCGGAGAGTATTGCGTTATTTTAAAAAATAGAATAATTAAATTATATTTAAAAGGACTTAGCTACCGAAAAATAGCGAACAGGCTAGAAATTAGTTTTAGTTCAGTTAGAAATATCGTAAAGAAGTATATTAAGACGGGTTCGGTTTTAAACAAACCTCGTTCGGGACGACCAACGAAATTCAATGAAAGGGAACAAAGGAGCATACGCCGGATTGTTGAGCGAGATCCAACTTTATCAGCAGCCATGGTAGCACAAGAGGTCGAAACAACTTCTAACACCACCTTCTGTTTACAGACAGTAAGAAATGTCATTCATAAATTTAATTATTATGGCATGGTCCAACGGAGAAAACCGTATATTTCGGAGGTCAACCGCAAAAAAAGGCTTGAGTAAGCTAAAAATTGCATTAACAACGACCTAGAGTTCTGGAAAAATGCAATTTTTTCAGATGAGAGCAAATTTAATATTTTCGGTTCTGATGGCCGCAAGTATGTTTGGCGAAAACCCAATACCGAATTCCAAGCTCGACATGTGAGGCCCACTGTGAAACATGGGGGTGGAGGTGTTCTAGTTTGGGGATGCATGTCGTGGAACGGTACAGGTAATTTGACCTTCATTGAAAATATTATGAATGCCGAAAAATATGTCGACATTTTGCGCAAAAAAAAAACACGTGGAAACGATACAAAATTTATTAAGTAAAGTCCCCCCTCCGGTTAATCAATTTTGATGAAATTTTTACAGTCATACCTCAGGCATATTAATACATTAAATACTCAGTTTAATCAAAATCGTTAGAGCCGTTTTTGAGAAAATCGAAAAAAACCTAAAAATTAATTAAATAAAGTACCCCCTCCCTTTGAGCAATTTTGATGAAATTTTCGCTGTCACATTGCGGGCATATACCTACACTAAATACCTATAAATTTCAGGTTCGCACGGTTTATAGTTTTTGAGCTAGTCTGTTCACACACACACACACACACACACACACACACACACACACACACACACACACACACTCACACACACACACACACACACACACACACACACACACACACACACCGACACACACACACACACACACACACACACACACACACACACACACACACACACACACACACACAGACACAGACACACACACAGACCATTTCGCGGGACTTGGTCATTTGGTCTCAGGGGACCCCAAAACGTGTATTTCCGTTGTCGAAATTTTTCACGATCGCAATACTTCCACTTACTATATATTTTATATATAGGTAAGTGAAAGTAAAAAGGACACTTATTACGAGCAATCTTAACGTACGAAGCAATCTTAACGTGAATTGTTTTCTTGATTTTTGAATTTTATTACGAAGGTAATAAAAATTGTGGAAATGGCAGATTTGTGTCCGCCAAAAAGCAATTATTGACCACTGTGCGACCCCTTCAATTGTTTCCATCCGAGGTTGTTTCCTTGTGTCCATTGTTTTATAGCACCTTTTTTTACCTTCGTACTTTTTCTTATGTATTTGTGTATAATAATTGAGATTATGTGCATTATTTATTTATTAGACAGTTCAAGATAATGGAAATAATTATAATAACTGAAAAGTATCACCAAAGTTTTCTTCAAAGCAATTTTGCGAACGAATGATGGATCTGAAAAACAGACAAACAAAGAATAAGAGATGCTAGAGGCAATCCGTAAATTACAAGAAGACATAGAAAGCATCAATGCCTGGGAAGAGAAAAATGAATTAAGATTGAATGGAGAAAAAAACCAAGGGCATCCTAATTGGCTCTAAGCATCTCCTTACGAGTAATTCCCTGTTTTATCACCCCTTACTGTACCTCAAAAAGCAACCTATTCATTTCCACACCTATGTCAGAAACCTTGGAGTGATCTTTGAACTGCACTTGTCGGGGAGCAACCATATTTCCGAAATCACCAGAAAATCCATTTCCATCCTAAAACAGTTCCTTAGATCACGTGATTGCATGTCCTCAAAAACCCGTCAACTCCTAGTTTCTTCTCTTATATTTCCCCATTTTGATTAGGCTGCCTTGTATACGGGGGACTGTCTGGCTTGCATTAGATGAGGTTGAAGAGACTAATGCATTGCTTCATCAGATTCATCTTCGGTGTCCCCAGGCCCTCCAACGCTCCAGGTATGCTGAGTTGAAGTGGCTCTACCCAGTTTTTCGACGGCAATATTTCCTAGGTGTGTATCATTTCCGAACCTTCAAGAATAAGTAACCGCCATATATCCTCATTTGTTCACACCCTGCTCCTCCATACATTCTCTAAACACCAGATCCCTAACCTTTAGCCTGTACATTCCTTTCTACCGAACTGCCGCCTTCACAAAATCCTTTATCACCCGCGCTGCCACTTTCTGGAACTCCTTACCTATCTCCATCCGTAAAACTGCATCTCTATCTTCCTTTAAAACCCAATTATTTCCTCACCTCCTAAATCATCAATCTTTCGTAAATATGTAAATAGTTAAACTAGCATTGAGTATACGGGTCATTCTACCATTTCATTAAAATTTCATGGTTCTGATTTCAATGCGGAAAAATTACAATTTCCAATGATTTGTTTCCACAAATTGCTAAAAGGTAGGCTGTTAATGGTGTTTACAAAAAAATACTTTCATAGAATTATTTTTTTAAAGTAACCATAGGATCATAATTGAAATCAAAATATGAGGGAGATAGAAAATCCTCAAAATTATACAAATGGTAATTGTTATTTTATTTATTTGTACAACAATATTTTAAAAGAATATATAATTCAGAAATCTTCAGTTTTTAATGCTGTGATGTGACCCACACACATAATTATTAGGTCATGTATAATATTATATTTATTAAATATGGCATTTGAATATAAATAAATTGTATAGCTAATTGTAATTGTAATTGTATTATAGCAGCATTGTATAAATTATTATTGTATTCTTTAATGTATTATTGTATTCACTAATATTATATATCATTAAATGAAATTCCTTTAAGTCGTAAATAAGTTAAGCCGTACACGTTCAAAGTGTAGTCGATAACGTTTTTGTATATTTATCTACCTTAATAACGAAGACAAACAATTATTAAATATATAAAAGTATTAGCGAGGTTAAAGTTATGCTTTGTATAGCCCTAAGTAGTTGTACTTTAGTGTACTTTGCCAAGTAATTGTAAATATCCCCCAACACCGAACAGAGGTGACTTATCAGATTAAAACGATTCCAGAAGCACTCTGTTTCGAGATCTCTAGCTGTTCTGTTTGCTCTCAGCGCTCCTCGCTTCATCTTACCTAGGCATTGTACATAGATATAAGTTGATATTGCATGTTACTTTTTTTTATATAACATATATGTGTATGTATATTACTTGAATATAGTTTCTTTTATTTAAACGCTTCCACTGTAGGCTTTGCTTTCTTTTGTTATATCCAATTAATAAATCTTTCCAAAAGGTCCACGGATTTATACCCTTTATTGCTATTATAATTAATTAAGATATGACAAACTGGTAACAGAGGTGGTCGATAATTTTTTTGGGGGACATAAAATTATTAATTATTTAAAATGTCGAACAAACCAGATACTAGATCTTTAATCTTAGAAGATGTTTCAAAACGGGTTGATAATTTAACGGAGGAATTGAATGAGCGGATGGATAAACAGCAAAAAGAGTTTATGGCTAAATTGGGGGAAATTCACGAAATTATGAAGAGCTTGGTAATTGCTAAAGTAAATGAAAATGTTAATAAAGCCAATGGAGTGGGGTTAAACCAGGAAAGTAGTAATGATGATAGTGGGAATAATTTCAATCAAAGCTCATTTAACTTTTTAAATTCATCAGAAGTTAAACAGCCGATTCATCTAGAAAATTTAGTAAAAGACGTCCCGATTCTTAAAACTCATGATCCCGATAGTATATTAAAATTTATTGAGTCGTTATATGATCTTAATCAACTTGCCCCCAGTCATTTTTCTAAATTATTTGAAATAATAGCATATTTTCAAAAAATCTCAGTTTTAAAAGAATGTTTAAAGAATAAAATATTAACATACGAGGAAATTTGTTCGATAATTTCCCCAGTCCCAAAATGAGGATGCAATTTAAAATTCAATATACTGGGTGTCCCAGACCTAGTGTGAAATGGGTAATACTGCATGCTAAACGGGGTACAATTGCGCAGAAACGAGTTTCCTATCTTAATCTGGTGAGGAGATAGAATTTTTTTTGTTTTCATTTTTAAAATCTGACTTTTTTTTAAAAAATGGCAGTTTTCTCTACTTTGATTTAGCGTAGAAACAAAAACGAAGATATTTTCTTAATCAGCATTAAATTTTCTAAAATAAGAGATGGGTCTAGTTATTTTAAATCCACTTTCAGTGGGACGCGCTAAACACAAAACATTTATGAAAACTTAATTTTTAATAGTTTTTGAAAATTCCTCATTCCCCACTGGAGCACCCTAGAAGCTGTCAAATTTCCTAAAAACTGCGGTATTTAGTTAGCTTTTTAGTGGTGTGCATGATACAATGCACTTCACCTTTTGAGTCTAAAAGAAGTTTTTCTGATGAAAAACACGCTAGAGATGTCACTGCTGGGGCAATGAGGAAGCGCGCAAGAGCCTGCATCCAAAGTAATGAATGCCGAACATCCCATGAGTTAGAGTTAGTTTTACTTTTTAAGACAAGAAAGAACAATGTATGAATTCTAAATTATATAAAAAGGGTAATAATATTCTAAAATTAAAAAAAAACTGCTGAGTATAAATTTTAAAAATACTTCCTTTAAAATAAATTAAACTTTTTTCTTCTCTTCTACTAAATTTTGGAAAATCCTACATAAAAAACGTTGAAGATAAAAAATAATATTATTATTGTAGAACCATACTAAAATGGATTATTGCAGCGCGTGTTCAAAATGCCATCCATTAATTTGGATGCAGGCTTGTCTTAAACATTTTTTTTTTTTTAATTTTAGATTATTATCAGTGACATCTCTAGCGTTTTTTTCATCAGAAAAACTTCTTTTAGACTCAAAAGGTGAAGTGCAACTGTATTATGGTTTACACCACTATAAAGCTAACTAAATTCCGCAGTATTTAGGAAATTTGACAGTTTCTACGGTGTTCCAGTGGGGAGTGAGGAATTTTCAAAAACTAATAAAAATTTAAGTTTTAATAAATGTTTTGTGTTTAGTGCGTTAAACGTCCCACTGAAAGTGGATTTAAAATAACCAAACCTAACTCATCTTTTAGAAAATCTAATGCTGATTAAGAAAATATCATTGTTTTTGTTTCTACGCTAAACCGAAGCAGAGAAAACTGCCTTAACTTTAAGAAAAAAGTTCAAAAAAAAAAAAAAAAAATCTATCTCCTCAACAGATTGAGATAGGAAACTCGTTTCTGAGCCATTCTACCCCGTTTAGCATGCATTATTACCAATTTTGTTTTTTACACTAGGTCTGGGACACCCAGTATATTCTGCTCACAAAATGAAACAAAATCATTTAGGGAATTCGCGGATTCTATTTTAAAATTTGGTGTTATGATTAAAGGTCTGGAAACAGTCGAACTTATTTCAATTATACTAGATGAAGTATCCGACGACGTAAGGAGATATTTTAATTTTAGTGACGCGCCGAGAAATTTACAAGAATTAGATAATTTAATTAATCGGGTAGAACAATCTATGATTCATCATTCGCATGCAACTTCTATGAAAAATATTCCCGAATATTTAAATCGAAGGCCTTTAGCAAGAAACATGAGGTTTAATGATGAATAGGTGTACTACCCTAATCATTGGAGAAATCCTAAATATGATCGTCACTCAGGAAATAAACAGTTTAATCCTAAGGGGAACAGTTTCCGGCGAAGTAATACTTACGAGTTACAAAGAAATAGGATTAACGTAATGCTACCGAGAAATAATTATAATCAGCCACGCTCTACAAGATTTAACAATAATCGGGATAATAACACTTTCAATAGAAGAAGAAATAATTGAACTATAATAAACTAATAATAATAATTATAGGAATAATAGAGTTCGTGTTAATAATAATGGTAACAATGATGGACAACAAAGAGGTCAAAATAATAATTATAATAAGAAAAGAAATAGTAATAATTACTGGAGGGAAAAATATAATGCATTACTGGCACAAAATAAATCGAATAATACCCCGCAAGTAGTAATTATACCACCCGATAAATGTCAAATCGCCGAAGCGGCTGCTTCTAGTAAGAATTCTAATAATCAGAATCCAGAATAAGGAATCAAAAAAACTAGTAGGGGGCTGAGAATTTGTCTTCACTATCCCAGGAACCTTAATGTTTGTTGGCAGTAATTTAGGGAAAAGATATGTTTCAGCACTATTAGATACTTGGGCAACTAAGTCAGCTATCTCCGAAAAATTATTTCATGAAATCAAAAATAATAATTGTGAAAGGAATAACTGCGACGTAATTGTAACGGTGGGAAATAACCAATAAATTCCAGTCACAAAGTATGTTAGAGCAAATTTGAAGTTTTGAATTTGAAAAAAATTCTTGGCCCTTGCAATTTTTAGTAATACCAAATTTAGCTTTTAAATGATCCTGGGGATTGATTTCATCAAAAAGACTGGGATGATTCTAAATTGCGCTTAAGAAGAATTTTATTTTAATTTCAGGACAGAGCAAAGGTATAGATTATTAAATGATAAAAATTTAGAAAATCAAATTTGAATGTTATTAAATCGGAGGGTTTATTAAAAGATCTTATAGGAGAATTTCCCACAGTTTTAACGGAGGAATTAGGTAGAACAAATTTAATAGAATACGATATAAAATTAAAAGAGGGGATTAAGTTAGAAAAATCAAAAACCGTTTATAGATTTGGACCACCAAAAATGGAGGGCATGGAAGAGCGACTGATGGGCGTGGCCAGTTTGGAGAGGTTATGTGACCGTGATGTTATCGAACTCCCGTCGCCTTTTTTTTCAGTTAAAAAGTGCCTTGATCGGCTTTAATAGATTCTAGCTTTCGACTCCCGCTCGCTGCGCTCGCTCTTCAGAGATAAATAAACCCCCAAAAGGGTTCTTACCAGTGGAGATCGGACCTTACTTTGAAGGGCGCCTTAGTGAAAGGCGCATAAGCCACACTTCAGTACTTGTACCAAATGGAAATTTTGAGAAAAGAGATAGACAAATTAATTGAAAAAGACGTTATTGAAAAAAGTTTTTCATCTTTTATTTCCCCATGTTTCCTTGTTGATAAAAAGTCTAATGAAGGGGAAAAGAGCTACAGGTTAGTAGTAGATTACAGAAAGCTGAACACTAACATTGAATTTATTTCGTACCCATTACCTACTATTGATAGTGTATTTAATTTTTTGAAAGGTGCTAGATTTTTTAGTGTGTTAGATCTAAATTCAGCTTACCCCCAAATTCCTTTATCTCAAAATTCAAAGAAATTAGTGTTTTTTTCAACCCCTTGGTCAGTATATACTTATAAATGCATCCTCTTTGGTTTGAAAACAGGTGGTCAAATTTTGTCTACGCTTATGGATCAAGTTCTTGGAGATCTTCGATATAAATTTGTGTTTACCTGTTTAGATGACGTGTTAATGTATTCAGAGACCTATAAGGAGCATATCGAACATTTAAAGGTTGTTTTATCTAGACTTAAAGAGGCCAATTTAACTGTCGACCCCGAAAAAGTAGTAATCGCAACCAATTCTGTAAAATATCTTGGGCACAAAATAGAGAATGGTACAAATTTCAATGATTGAGGATAGAGTGAAAGCTTTGTTAGATATTCCTCGAACCACATCATCTAAGGAGGTTAGCCAGTTCATCGGGGTAGTAAATTTCTTTTCTAAATTCATTCCAGATTTTGCAGTGCTTGCGAAACCACTAAACAGGCTACGTCAAAAAAAGGTCAAACTTGAATGGAGTGATGAATGCGAAAAATCATGGAAGGAGCTTCAACAGCGTATTTCGAACCCCCCTGTTTTAATATTGCCTGATTTTTCTAAACCCTTTCAGGTTTATACAGACGGCTCCGGAAAGGGGTTGAGTTGCGTGCTTTGTCAGGAGGCCTCTGATGGAAGTGTTCGACCCATCGCCTATGCCGGTAGAAGTCTGTATAAACACGAGAGAAATTATAGTGCCTATGAGTTGGAGGCCTTGTGTTTGCGATAGAGAAGTGGCGAGAAATCCTAGGCTCTTGCCATTTTTTTCTATTTAGTGATTATGCGGCTCTAAGGGATCTAAATCAGAACGCACATATAGGTGGTAAATTGGCTCGCCGGATTATTAGACTATTACCTTTCAGTTTTTCTGTATATCACATCAAAGGCGAGAAGAATTCTATTGCTGATCACTTGTCGCGAAATCCAGTAGGAGAAAGCTTCGAATTTGGTGAGAGTGAAATGTTAAATTTTTTCCATTTTAAGGTGCCCGAATTGTTTAAAGATTTGGCTATTAATCAGGCAGAAGATCCCAGGTTAAAGGAAATTATTGATAAATGGAGAGAAAAGATAGAGGTAAAGAATTATTCATTGAAAAATAATAAGTTAATTTAATGGTTGTCGAATAAGAAATTTAGATATGTTGTTCCAGAGTCATTTAAAGAGGTAATTTTTAAGTATTTTCATGAGTCTGAATTTGGATGCCACCTATGAATTATTAAAACAACAAACAAAATATCATCAATTTTTTATAGGCTAAATGTTAAACAATCTGTTACTAATAAAATAAATAACTGTTTAACTTGTCAACGTTCAAAGAGTGATCAGACGGGAAAAAAGGGTAAATCGTCTTCATATGTAATTAAAAATAATAATGAACAATTATTCATTGATCTAGCAGGTCCTCTTATACGAACAAAGCAAGGTTATGAAAATATTTTCATAGCAGTAGACGCTTTTTCTAGGTTCTGGTGGTTCATCCCCATTAGGCAGGCTAGTGCGAAAACTATTATTGATGTATTACAAAACCATATTTTTGTTCAGCACGGTTTATGGAACATTGTGTGCTCCGACAGAGCTGCAATTTTTCGGCCACAAATTTATTCTGAATTTTTATTTACATTGGGGATTTAGAAAAAATACTTAATGATTTACCAATTGGTTACTTAATGATACCAATTTTTCAGATCACAACACTTTATACTTCGAAATTTCATTTAATGCAAATCTTCACAACAATCAACCAAAATTAAACAAAGGCTACTACATAACAAAACATTGTGACTGGACCGTCTTTGGCGAAAACTTAAATCTTCAACTTAAAAAACAATTTAGCATTGATTACCAAAATTTGACGATTTCACAAACTGAATCTAAAATAATTGAAAACATACTAAATTCTGACTTAGACTTTACAATTTATCTATTCAATAAAGCGCTTACTAAAGCTTGCAACATGTCCTTTAAAATTTCCAATTCTACTCCCTCACAGAAAACCCACCGCTCAGTGCCTTGGTGGAACGACCAACTAACCAATCGGTTTGAGTGTATTATGTCGTGTGTCTGTAGGTAATGTGCGAGCCTATTGTTGATCAGTTTTTCTAGTATTTTGCCCATGATTGGCAATATTATGATAGCTCTTAGTTTGTTTGAGTCCCTTTTGGGAATGATATGTAACAGTCCTTTTTTCCATGCTTTCGGTATCTTTGTTTGGTGCCAGGCAAGTTGGTAGATATTTGTAATGAGATTGAGATATGTATCAGCGATGTATTGTATTATTTCAGTGTTAAATCTGTCATGGCCGGGGTTTATTTTCTTGATCAGATTTCTAATAATCTGAAGAATCTCTGATGGTCCTAACATGGTATCATTTAGTGTGTCGGGTGTGAGTTTAGCGTTGGTTCTTAGTTCGGTTAATGCCTTTGTATCATTAGCGGTATCGCCCTGAGCAACTAGTAGGTGTTCTAAAGTCTGTTGAAAGCCTGTGGTATGGTTGTTAATCACAGTTCTTAGAATGTCTTGGCTCATTAGTTTGTTAGATGCATATTTGTAAACCGAGTTCCATGGATTGGATTGTTCTGAGCAGCAATGATTCCAAGAGTCGATTTTAGACTGTTTGATAAGTGCTTGGTACTTGTGTCTGTGGGTGAGGAATTGTGTCCTGCGTTCTTCTCTAAGTTTTAGATCTGTTTTTGTGCGTTGGTATATTTTTCTTAGTCGGTTAGTGGTTTTTCTAAGATAGGTTAGTTGGTCGTTCCACCAAGGCACTGAGCGGTGGGTTTTCTGTGAGGGAGTAGAATTGGAAATTTTAAAGGACATGTTGCAAGCTTTAGTAAGCGCTTTATTGAATAGATAAATTGTAAAGTCTACGTCAGAATTTAGTATGTTTTCAATTATTTTAGATTCAGTTTGTGAAATCGTCAAATTTTGGTAATCAATGCTAAATTGTTTTTTAAGTTGAAGATTTAAGTTTTCGCCAAAGACGGTCCAGTCACAATGTTTTGTTATGTAGTAGCCTTTGTTTAATTTTGGTTGATTGTTGTGAAGATTAGCATTAAATGAAATTTCGAAGTATAAAGTGTTGTGATCTGAAAAATTGGTATCAAGTTAAGTATTTTCCAGTTATTAATAAGGTTTATGGATTTAGAATTTGAAAAGGTGAGATCTATATTAGTGGCAGAACTTAGTCCGCTGAAAGTTGACAAAACTGATGGTTTGTTAATTAGTGCTGTATTTTGGGATATAATAAATGATTTTAATTCTCGACCCCTTTGTGATACTTTCGTGTCCTACCATAAGAGTGACCTGCAGTTGGAGTCTATACCGAAGATCAGGTAGCTGTTAATATGTTGTCTTATTAGTTCACAAAGTTTGTTAATGACATTGTTAATATTGACCTTGTCGTCGAAATAAGCGCTGATGAATATAAGTCTTGAGTTTTGAAAAGTGATATCAATTGTGCAGAAGTCCGAGTCGCTGTGTTGTGTTAGTAAGACAGTGTCTAGGGATTTGTTGTTTATTATTATGGCAGCTCTTGGTTTTCTCTTATTAGATTGATATATTTGAAATCTGTTTGTGTATCCGAAAACTCTATTATTTTTGGTATAAAGGTTCCTGAATGAGTCCTATGTCAATGTGTTTTTCTTGAATGAAATAATTTAAGTAGTCAGTACTAGTCTTAAGACCTGTTTACACGGTAACATTGTTGGATCAAAGCTTGGAACCAACGTTTGAACGAATGTAGTTCGTTATATTGCCGCCAGAGTCAATTACAATGTAATGTATAACCCCGTTTACACGGTAACATTTTTGGAACAAAGGTTGGATCAAAATGTAGTTCAATTACTAACCGCTAGATGTCCAACGAGTGTAACTATAAAAACTTCGGAATCTATATCATATTAACTAACTTGACTTGATTTAATTTGATTTAATTTTATAATTAATCTTGTTAACATTTTTTTTCATATATTACTTAGATTATTAATTAAAATTACTTAAGATAATTAAAAATCTACAAATGAACCTTAGTGCGTGTCATATTATATTTTTGTATTTACGCTAATGGCTTATTGTTGGTAACCTTGAATTAATAAAAAACTTTTTTGCAATTTAATAAAGTCATTAAGTGACAAATAATTAGCCTTCTTCTACAACCAATTGGGCAGGCCATGGCATTGGCGGCTGACCACGATTCCTCCTCTTCCTCTATCCGATAGATTATTGAAAAAACTATATAGCTACCATGTCACGGCCTGCTCTGCATTTGATTGATCATGGAAGAGAATGATAAGATAGGCGGCAATTTATTTCTACCCTTAGGAGCATTGTGTTTAATGTGTTTAATGTAATTAAGGAAGATTGGCTTCGCAACCTAAGAACGCGGAGGGGAGGAGCAGAGCAAGGAAGACCCCCGGAAGACGGAAGGCACTTCTTTAGTGAGTAAGTGATCGGAAAAACAAGCATGTGCTGGATATTTATTGTTTCTTTATTCTAATTGCAATAGTGTGTTATGCAATCATGGGTAACATCTCACTTACATCCAACTGCTGCAAATACCCGTTCTGCCTATGAGTTTGGGAAGGGTGGAAAAATTAATGAAATGGCGTTATTTATTATTCCACCCTTAGTAAGAAATGATTATTATTTAGAAGGTCGTTAGTGATTTCTATACTTTTTAAGGTTAATCATACTTCGATATGCAGTTTTTAATGCGCAACGATACGTTATTGAAGTTATGAAATCTTCCAGCTTAGATTGCTTATAAAAAGCTGTTCTACACCCTCCCATTAAAACGTTTATTCCCATTTGTATGAGAGCTGTACAGGTTGCAGAAGCAACCCATATCGAATTTTCTGAAAAAACGATAATTACGATAAAGATTTTTGGAAATGCAATTATAAATAATATTAATCCTGTAATTTTCACTTCTTATTATTGTTTCTTTTAAAATATTTATTTTGTTTCTTGAAAATAGTAATAGCATCATGTTTTGAAATGATAAATATAATAATCCTCAAACTAATCAAAATCTAATTATACAACAATTAATGTTGTTAACAAAAAAAAACATTCACGTAGGAGAAGAATAAATTACAAAAAAAAAAAATAATAAATATAGGAGAGTTTCTTTCATTTTATATATTTAAAAATCAGATTTTTTTTTCTCTATCATCAAGATTATGAAGGGGATGATGCATTCCCCCCCCCCCCACTCCGCACTTAATGAGGCCATATCCTTTACGCTACACAACCCCACAGTAGGCTTTCAATTACCGACTTTACCGGGCAAGTAGAATTGTTGAAAATGCTTTCGGCATTTTGACTAATAGGTTTAGAATTTTTTTTACTACAATCAATTTTCCACCAGAAAAAGTAGACATCATAATTTTGACCTACGTGACCCTGCACAATTTCTTGATAACGAAAAACTGCACGAGTTACTTAGATACAGGTATGGAAAAATAATTGATTGATAAATCAACTGGAATACTGCTGAAATATACAACAACTGATACACTCGCATATTGTCCGTTTTCATATAATTTAGATTCAACTACACTAACCGGATTGCATTCTGAGGTAGGGCAAAATACTCCTACAATAGCCAAAGTAGTAAGGGATGAGCTGGCGCAATATTTTTTTTCTAAAACCCATTATGATGAAAGGATCAATTCGTTCATATGAACCAATATTTTATAAATATTTTTATGTGATAAGATAAGAGGTTGGCCATGGCCGTGAATGGAACAAAGGCCACTCGCATTACTAGTGCGCAGGGTTCGAGTCCTTGCCATCACCAATCTTTTACCTTATTACATAATATTATATTATTCGGAAATACCCAAACCTATTTTCGTTAAATTGAAGATTTTACTTTGTGATTTTTGTTAATACAAAACTAATATTTCAACTATTCATTAGTTAAAAATTGTACGTATTCTACCTTGTATATTATTTTAAATAGCTTGACAAACTATTTAAATATATCTATATAATAAATTTCTTCATGTTCAACCAATTAATGAAGGGTTGGGCATTACAAGTACTCAACACTTTACTTAAATCATTTCTCTTATTATACAAAAAACGTAAAATATTGACCGTTTAATATTTTATTAGGCTATAATTAGGTGTTATAGACCGAGAGGCCGTTAGAGAATTCTGAGAGCGTTTTTGAAATGGTGTTTAATTCAAGAAATCAGGGCCTGTCATTCATATAATGACAGAAAAGGGTCTACATTTACAAATTGCAGCCACCTTTAATTGAAATGTATGTCTTTATTCAAATATTTGCTTATATATCAAAAACGATTAATCGCAGAAAATACTTAAACTTCACGTCCAATGAAAAACCTTTTTTTCACAAAATAAGCTTTTCATAAAATTACTTATACAGATAGCTCACTCCTGAGTAGAGACAAAAATAAAAACGTGAAAGTATTTTTATTACGTGCTAACACCTTTATACTCATAAATAAAAAATAAAAAAAATAAATGAAAAAAAAAAGTTTTTAAAATAAAAGTGGGATCGCAATAATGGCATAATCGTTTAGGTTGTGTATATGTATATATATATATAATGCAATGTATATAATAAATAAATGTATATATATAAAAAATAAAATTTTATTTATAGAAAATTAAATATAACGGCAATTTTTAGCTGAATATTCTTCATAGATTATGTCATTTTTTTTTTTTTTTAATTCTCATCCTCTCTTCCTCGTTGAAGTGCAATCAACGTTGAAGTCTCTGGTTCAAATATTTTCAATACAGGGATTCATCACCCTCTTCATGACTTTTCTCAGTCCTGCTTACATCATGCAATGCCTAAAAACAAAATAAAAGTATTAATAATTAATATCCCTCTCACTAAAATTCCCCGAGGGCTAACTATTAAACTTCCCTCTAGTTCGCTATCCTCCGGTGGATTAAAGGTAGAACAAGAATTCCGTGATTGCACGGAATCTTGCAAGAAATCCATATACTTAAAATAAAACAGGGATGAATAATAAATCTGAAAATAAATTACAAGACTAAATAAATATTTACAGCACGACAACCAAAACCAATTAATTTTAATTTAAATACCGTATCTGCACTTGCTCCACTTCTTTTTGAATTCTCAATTTTTTTCCTCTCACATAGATAGGTACTTAGTAAGTGAAATTTGTAAGAAAATTATAAATACAAGAAATTAGCTAAACATCGCTGAAAGATACTCTGGAAATTTTTGATGTTAAGGAGCGGGGAGACCTAAAAATTAAAAACCTACATATTTTGCCCCAATGGGTAATGAGGTCAATTTGGTAGTGCTATCAATAAACATCTTTCATTTACATACTCATTCTCGGTTAAGAAACTAGATCTTAAATATTTGTTCAGTATGTTTAGTAAATTAATGTATAGGTTCTCAATTATTTATAACAATATCAAAAGATAGTTACAACCTTTTTAGAGTATGTTGTATGAGTACTTTAATGAAATCTTTAAATATGCACATTTCATAATATACTTTAATTTTGAAAAAGCAAGCAACAAGAAAATTCGAAAAAAAAAAAATTATTTCATTTATTTGTTGAAATGAATAATTTATTTTATTTATTTATTGAAATAAATAATTTATTTCATTTATATATTGAAATTATAATTTATTTATTTGATGTATATTTATGTTATTTACGTAACTCTCGCACAATTTATAAATACAATGTTTATTAAAATGTCTTATCTTGATTAAAGTGATGTGGTAATAAAATATTCAAATAAATGGGACTTTATTTAATGTTTATTTTTGTACTTTTGAGCCCTTTTAATGTCCCAAGTTAGGCAATAATTCTTGAATTTGTACATCAATTATTTTTTATATATTTAAACACAGAAATAAAAGCACAGACCCATAATTCATAATGTTTCTGGTGAAATGAGTTAGGGAAAGTAAATAAAATTGCTTTAATTTCTTTCTTTGCTTATGATGGATTAGCATTTTAGGTAGGACATTGAAATAAAAGAGAGACTCCACTAGTGACTCAATTTAAATATGTTCTGTAGTCACTGTTGTAACTCATAACCTCTAAATTAAGAAAGAAGTAGCAGCCCTCTAAAATCACAATGTAACCGTTTCACCAACCCCAAATTATCCCCCGAATTTCCAATTTAACATCTAAACTTTTTTTTTTCGTTCTTGAATTAGGATAAAGAAATCATTTTTTAAAAATAAATAGTATTGAAGCATGGTTCTTTACCTTGTGGATTGAAGTGCTTCTTGACGCTGCTTTAACATCTCTAATCGCCCAGTTCTTGACTTGTACGATTTATGTTTCACATCATAGAACGCAGGTCTGTCCTTTACGAACTCTATCAATTTTAATACCTGGTCATTCGTCTAAGGGTTCAATTTAAAACTAAGGAAACTGTAAAGAACCTAACCAAATTCAATTTAGGAATAATGGCGTTGTTACCTGATCCGAGTGGTTCACTTAAACCATTCCTCTGGTCAAGGTATAAAAAAAATAAAATAAAAAACAAAAGGCTCAGGTATGAATATGACTATAATTGAAATTAAAGGTTATTCTTGGAATAAGCAAAATAAAATACAAACAATTGAACTGATACAATTAAGGTAATAGACAAAAAATAAATGAATAAAACAATTTTCTAATGGTTTAATATGTTGAAGAGAAATAAACTAAAAATAATTATTAATAAAAACAAAATAAAAGGAACCTTCTAATGGTTTAATATGTTGAAGAGAAAAAAACTAAAAATAATTATTAATGAAGACAAAATAAAAGGAACCTTCTTAAGTGAAACAAACATTAAAATAAAGAGACTGTTTAAATTAAAAGATATTTTCCGTAATGACGGTAATTATGATTAGCAAAATAAAGAAAATATTTAAACACAAAGATTTCTTATCTGTGAAATGTCCTCTAATGGCCCTTGGGGCGAAAATGATGTCCGATGTCACGATGGTGATGCGAAAAAGGACTGCTTTTCAAAGTCATGGACTTCGCCAACAAAAATGTGTGCTCCTGGAGCGTGGAGTTGCTTTCATCTGGAGTTGCCTGGCAACACTGACTCGGCGCAGGCCGATAAGGGCATTTTAGGTATTAAGTACGTATTGTATATGCCCGTAATCAACAAACAATGTTGAGCGGTTTTTTATAAATACAAATCGTGCATTTTAATTGAATTATAAATAATGAAAGGAATTTTTTTTACTTAAATTAAAAAGGACTTAAATTAAGAGATTAAATATTGAATGTTGCGTCAACAGGCGTCTTCAACGCTAGTTTTTGAGAATAGTATGTTTCCTGATCGCCAGGAGGCGCTGATATACTTTGATCCAAGACTTCGAACATGTTCGAAATATTTTATCAAACGGAGCGTTTAAATAGTAATGACAGATTAGCATTGGATGTTCAATGATAGTAACCACATATATTTTTATGTAAATTAGATATTTTCTTTTCTTTAAGTTAATTAATCTTGATGGAATCGCGATGTAGTTAATTATATACAAACAGAATACCTTTTTCTATAAATATTTAACTTCATACAATATTATGAAATTATATATAGTTCATTCCCATATAATTATTACATTATGTGTACTTAATTTATTGTGGTGGCTAGTATTATTATGTATACATTAAACTATAGTTTCATAATTATGTGGGAATACAACTATATATAATTACATAATATAGTATAAAGTTAAATATTTAATATATATATAAGTTATATATTAATTACATATTGTATTTTTCTTTAGTTTAACATTTTGTACTCCTTCTATCCTAGCTTTTGCAAAGTATTGTAATCTATTTCTTAGAATCCCGTCCTGGGAACCAGCATCCTACCACGCGCTAGGCGTGTTCCCACGAATGTAAGCACTTCTAATCCTTTAAATACCCTGGTAAATATTCCTTCTTGCTTCCAGTTGTAGCTGTAGCCCGTCTCTATGCCAGTCTTCTTTCTGATATTGTAAATTTGTGTTTTTGATGTAAAATAAATCTTTTTAAAAAAGTATTTACATTTCTATACAATCTAACTGGCGCAGTCGGTAGGACATCGTCAAGTCTTGAGGGCATATCAAGATTTCAACTGTTCATTGGCGAGTCCAGATTTCAGAAGAAGAGACGTTAAATGGCAACCCTGACTATCGGAGTCATCATACTGTGAGTTATTATTTATTTAAGAGATATAATTTTTTTTAATCAATTTTAATATCTAAAATAATTTTTTTTTCTGAAGGTTATGATTTCATACCTATTTTTTTAACATATTTTATATTTTATATTATACATCATATTTTTTATTATATAACATATTTTATATATTAGATTTAATTCTAAGGATAAACTTAAATTACATATTCCATTATAATATTATTTTCATTTATTTGTATTCATAATTCATAATGGCACCACCCACTTTAAAAAAGGAATATTTAGAAATGGTGCCCGAATTCCACGGAGAACCAATGTCTCTCACTCGATTCCTCGAAATTTCAGAAAAATTAATTAATAAATTTTATAATCATGAAAATACGTCAGATTTTCAGAACGACTATTTAATAAATTCCATTCGCGCTAAAATAAAAGGTAACGCCGCCGATATGGTCAATTGTAAATATGTTAATACATGGGACGACATAAAAAACGCTTTAAAACAGGGGTACGCCGACAAACGCGATGCTTTCACGTTAAACATAGAAATGAGCAATATGAAGCAGGGAAACGAGTCACCGTTCGAATTTTATAATAAAATTCAAAAAATTTTACAACTACAAATTAGTTATCTAAGGAGCGAGATGCCGTTAGAGGCGTTAGTTCTCACAAAGTACATCGAAAATTTAGCGTTACGTGTTTTATTAAAAGGATTAAAAGAACCTCTTGGTTCTTTCATGAGAACGAAAAATCCGGCCGACCTAAATCAGGCTATAAACATGTTAACCAATGATTTCCAATTTGTCATTGACTCATATCGCCCACAACAAAAATTCAACAAACCAAATAAAAACGGACAACAGTTTGTAAATTATTTTCCGGTTAAAGCAATACAACCCGCTAAACCATTTATTTCAAATCAATTTAGGCCCCAACAAACTAATCAATATAAACCTTCACAATATAGTCAATATAGACCACAACAACCTTATCAATATAAACCTCAACAATACAACCTATATAGATCACAACAACCTGATCAATCAACTCCTATGAGTGTCAACAGCAATTACAAAAGTATTCCCCAAAATCAAAGATATAAATCTTTTCTCAACAACCCAGTTCGGAAAAATCCAAATTTAGATATAGAAGAATTAAAAATATAAATTCTGAAAACTTTCAAAACAATCTTCAAATTACCGAACAAACAGATGCTCAACCACATTATGACCCCACCGTATCATTCCCTGATGATAATCAAGAAATTCAGAATGATTCCAATAATGATCCAAATAATTTTTTAGACCCCAGCACGTCACAAGAACCATGGACGTAGTCGACATTCTTAATTTAACCCGTTTCAGTGCCCTTCCGTATATAATCCCTCCAAATTCAAATTTAAAAATTCTAATAGATACCGCGTGTACAAAATCACTTGTATCCAACCATGTAGCAAATAAATATTTTCATGATAATATTACCTGCGAACCATTTAAACTTACTAGCGCGCACGGTTCTTCTGTACAAAATTTTAATGCGAATGTAGATTCATCAAAATTATTTCCCAACACTAAAACCCTCCTAAAATTTGGCATTTTCAATTTCCACCCTAAATTTGATTTATTATTTGGGACAGACAGTCTTAAATTGTTAGGCGCGAAAATTGATTTAGTAAACGATGTATTAATCACACCTTTTGGAAACATAAAAATTCATTTTGACAATAGACCCCCTCAATCTGAATACACCTACATATTAAACAACGATTCCGAAACCGTAATAAAAATTCCAATCAAAAATATTTCAAACGGAGAAGGTATCATTCCCCACACAATTTTCAATGATTATCTCCAAATTCACGAAGGTTTGATTTCAATTAAAAACAACGAAGCCATCTGTTCAGTGAAAAATAATTCAGATAAGTCATTTAAAATTACTATTAAATCCCCAATTCTTGTAGAACCATTAAACATCTTTAAATTTAATGAATCCCACAACATAAGTTTAATTAAAGCTGAAAAATCAAATTTCGATGAAGTTAAAAACCTTATTCGTACGGAACATCTAAATGAACAGGAAAAGAAAGAAATTCAAAATTTAATAAAACAATATTCTGAATTATTTTATTTGAAAGGCACTCCATTAACGGCGAATACGCGAATCAAACATAAAATCCTAACCAAAGATGAAATACCGGTCTATACTAAAAATTACCGATATCCGCAAATATTTCAGAAAGAAGTAAAAAGACAAATCGATGAAATGCTTCAACAACAAATCATCCGCCCTTCTTTTTCGCCTTACAATAGTCCTATTTGGATAGTTCCTAAAAAATTAGATCAATCCGGAACACAAAAATGGAGAATAGTAATAGATTACAGGAAATTAA
Source organism: Aelia acuminata (assembly GCA_911387785.2). Classification (NCBI taxonomy): domain Eukaryota; kingdom Metazoa; phylum Arthropoda; class Insecta; order Hemiptera; family Pentatomidae; genus Aelia; species Aelia acuminata. The sequence goes on along the minus strand of OU426980.1, from coordinate 66,296,920 downwards.
ATGAAAAAACAATTGATGATAAGTACCCTATCCCGCATATAACCGACCTTTTAGATAAGTTAGGTAAAAGTAATTATTTTTCAACAATAGATTTAACGAGTTCCTTCCACCAAATTTTGCTAGACGAAGAAAGTATCCCCAAAACCGCCTTTTCGACCGAGAATGGACATTATGAATTCTTAAGATTACCTTTTGGCTTAAAAAATAGTCCCCCAACTTTTATGAGAGTAATTAATGACATACTCATGGGCATTCCAAATTGTGTTGCGTATTTAGATGATATAATAATTTATAGTAGTAGTAGTAGTAGTAATAAAGTAAATTTATTAATTTCAAATACATATAAATACCAATATTATTCACAATAAATTTACATAGACTTGGATATATACTATCCGTCAGTCGAGTGACATACATGATTATAATAGATAATATAAAGTGAAAAAAGAAAAGTAATTATTCTGCATAATCATACTTAAATAATAACGCTTGAGTTATAAATTTATGTAGGACATTATAATTTTTTCCATTTAGGTATTCTATGACTTCTTCTTCAGGGATCTTGCTTTTGTTGAATATCTTGATTCTTATCTCGGACAGGATGGGACAGATTCCAATGAAATGTATAACACTCTCAGGTTCTTTCAGGTTGCAGAGGGAACAAAGGGCGCTTTCGTCGTAGGTCCAAGGTTTCCGGTTGAGATTTAGAGTTTCTGTCCTGGCTCTCATTATGTTACTCATCATCTTAAGACTATTTTGGTCGCTTATATATGAGAGCTCTTTGCATTCGAATTTTAGTCTCTTGTAGGTTGAGTGATACTGTGCTTTAGATAGTTTATCTAAACATTTTTGTCTCTCTTTGCACTTCAGAGTTTCAATTATCTCCCCAATCATAGTCTTCACTTTTTCTGGAGGAGTCACGAACAAATCATCGGGTTTCACATCCACTTCGCGACATATCTTTTCCAAATCCGAGTAAAATCCTATTTTTTTAAACCAAATTTTGTAAGTAAGCTGTTTGGTTAATCTGTGGTCAGGAGAATTCAATACTCTCAAAATATATGTTAGGTGTAGCTTTAAAGTATAAATATGTAACGGGGGTCTGCTTGTTTCCAAATAGAGTGCATAATTTGGTGTACTTCTTGGGAGATTAAAGATTCGCTTAAGGAAACTTCTTTGGACTTTCTCAACTTGGTCTTAAGCCCTACCACCCCAGACCTGAGCGCCATAGCAAAGGATCGCTCTTGTTATTGTTTCGAAAATTTTCATTTTTGCTGAAATAGGAACCTCTTTTTTTAATAGAAAATTACGCCATGTAGCATGTATCCCTTGCATCGTAGTGGAATATTTTTTGTCTAAGTGTTTACGAAATGTCATGTTGGTTGTTATATTAATTCCTAAATATTTGTAAACATTCACAATTTCTATCATTTCACCATTATATATCCACTGATCGTCTCGTGATACTTGCCCACCATTCCGAAATACCATCACTTTTGATTTTTTTAGGTTAACACTCAAATTCCAAGTTGCACAGTACTCAGCTAGTCTATCCATCATTCTCTGCAAGCCGGACCTACTCTCACTTATAAGTACCAGATCATCAGCAAACAGTAAACTCCCTACTGTAATATCGTCTATTTCAACCCCTCCTCCAATGTATTCTGGTAAATCTAATATATATAGAACAAAAAGTAAGGCACTTAGCACATCTCCTTGTCTGACTCCATTGTTAACTTCGAAAAATTCTGATAATTTATTATTCACCCAGACTGCTGACATGGTGTTAGTATGTAGATTCTCGATGATTCTTATAATTTTAGAAGAGATTCCAATATTACTTAACTTATAAATAAGGGCCTGGCGGTTTGGTGAGTCGAAGGCCGATTTCAGATCCACAAAAAATGAGTATATTTTCCCTCTTTTCTTACTAAGTTTAAGTTTTACAATATTGTATAAATTCAGAATATTATCGGTAGTCGAGTAACCTTTTCTAAACCCCGCCTGAGCTTCAGGTAATAAATCGTTTTTAGTAACAAAATTTTCTAACCTTTTGAGAAGCATCCCTGAAAAAATTTTGGCAACGCAGTCAATAAATGAGATTCCTCTATAGTTTTCTACAACGGTCGGGTCTCCTTTCTTGTGAAGGGGAAATATGATTGCCCTAGTAAAGCTCTCGGGTACTCTTTCTTCGTTCAGAATTCTATTATAAAATTTCAGGAGATATTTTAAGAAGTTTTCAGGAGCATGTTTGTAGAACTCGTAGGGTATCCTGTCCATGCCGGGCGCCTTGTTAGCTTTAGCTTCTTTTAGTACCTCTATTAATTCACCAAGCTCAAATGGTATATAAAGTGTATATAATAATTTATAATATATAATAAAATAATTTATAGCACATCCCTTCAGGAACATTTAATAGTTTTAAAAAAGGTTTTCGAAAGACTAAGAGAAGCAAACTTAAAAATTCAGCCCGATAAAACCGAGTTTCTAAAAAAGGAGATAGAATACTTAGGACATCTTGTCACACCAAACGGAGTAAAACCTAATCCAAACAAAATCCTCGCTATAAAAAATTATCCTTTACCCAAAACCACCAAACAGATAAAGGCTTTTCTCGGACTATTAGGATATTACCGTCGATTCATTCCAAATTTCGCACATTTAACAAAACCTCTCACCCGATGTTTACGAAAAGAAGCAAAAATTAACGTCGCGGATAAAAATTATTTAGACAGTTTCGAAACATGTAAAAATATTTTAATGAACAATCCCATATTGCAATACCCTGATTTTAATAAAACATTTATCTTAACCACTGATGCTTCCCGGGTGGCCTTGGGGTGTGTCCTCAGTCAAACACACGGCGGACGAGATTTACCTGTAGCTTATGCAAGTCGTACGCTAAATGAAAGTGAATCAAAATTATCGACAATTGAACGCGAACTTTTGGCTATTGTATGGGCAACCAAATATTTTCGCCCCTATCTTTTTGGCAGAAAATTTATAATTTATACTGATCACAAACCACTTCAATGGTTACAATCCCTAAAAGATCCAAATTCAAAATTATATCGCTGGAAATTAAAGTTAGAAGAATTTAATTTCGAAATCAAATATAAGAAAGGCCATGAAAACAAAGTCGCCGATGCACTTTCCAGTGTAGAAATAAATTTAACAGAATCCGAAGATGCCGACCAAATTATTAGCGATCTAATTCAACAGTTTTACAGAGAAAATGAAAGTTCAGAAAACGAATCCTTAATAGTCAATCTAGATGAAAATGAAAATTTAAACGCAGATGAAAATTTAGTTGAAAATCAAAATCCCGAGGAAATCTTAGAAAGATCAGAAGCTAGTACGGTTCATTCAAATGTTTTAGGCAACACTGTAATTGAAATACCAATTGCAAACCATCCGGTTAATTTTGGGAATAAACAGATAATTTTAGATTTAGTCGATGTCAACCCCGCGAAAACTAAAATCGAGAAACTTTTTGAAAATTCTAAAACAAGAATTATCGCTCAAATTTCAAAAGCAAATTTTGAGGAAGATATAATTAATTTAATTAAAGAATATGTAGAACCTAGAGTTAAATACTATTTATATTTTGAAAAGGATTTTTATACTCAGTTCTATAACGCGATGGTCAAATATTTCAAACATTCCGAGCTAAATTTTGTAAAAAATACTATTAGGTTAATTGATGTCCAGGATCCTGATGAACAAACAAATTTAATAAACGATTATCATATTGGAAAAACCAACCATAGAGGTTCAGATGAAACACTTAATAGAATTAAAAGATTGTAATATTGGCCCAATATGAAAAATTCAATTCAAAATTATATTAATGACTGTGAAATTTGCGCTGTATCCAAATATGATCGTAATCCTTTAAAACCCCAATTTAACATTACAGCAACTCCGTCTAAGCCTTTCGAAATAGTTCATATGGACACCATAACTTTAGAAAACAAAAAATATTTAACATTAATTGACACTTTTTCCAAATTCGCCCAAATTTACAAATTAAAAAATCTGGTGCGTGCGCGCAACACACAACTTTCACTTACCAACTTAATTAGATCAGAAATTGACGTGTTTTGATAAATATCATTTCCCAAAGTCACACATTTTTCTACATTCATATCTTATTTTTGTTAATCCTTAAAGCCGTTTTTGAGTAAATAAAAAAAAAACCGTGAAAATGATACAAAATTTATTAAGTAAAGTCCCCCCTCCCGTAGATCAATTTTAATGAAATTTTTACAGCCATATCTCGGGCATATAAATACATAAAATACCAAGTTTGATCAAAATCGTTAAAACCGTTTTTGAGTAAATAAAAAAAACACGTGAAAATGATACAAAATTTATTAAGTAAAGTCCCCCCTCCGGTTGATCAATTGTGATGAAATGTTGGTTATCACATCTTTGGCATATAAATACATCAAATACCATGTTTGATCAAAATCTTTTAAACCGTTTTTGAGTAAATAAAAAAAACATGTGAAAATGATACAAAATTTATTAAGTAAAGTCCCCCCTCCGGTTGATCAATTTTGATGAAATTTTTACAGTCATATCTCGGGCATATAAATAGATCAAATACTCAGTTTAATCAAAATCGTTAGAGCCGTTTTTGAGAAAATCGAAAAAAACGTAAAAAGTTATTAAATAAAGTACCCCCTCCCTTTGAGCAATTTTGATGAAATTCTTGCTGTCACATCGCGGGCATATACCTACACTAAATACGCAATTTCAGGTTCCCACGGTTTATAGTTTTTGAGCTAGTCTGTTCACACACAGACACACAGACACACACACACACACACACACACACAGACCATTTCGCGGGACTTGGTTATTTCGACTCAGGGGGTCCCAAAACGTGTATTTCCGTTGAAAACCGGAAGTCGAAATTTTTCACGATCGCAATACTTCCACTTACTATATATTTCATATATAGGTAAGTGAAAGTAAAAACGGCCAAGCAACAGAAGTAGTAAACAAGTTAATTTCGCATTTTTCCCATCACGGTCTACCTAAACAAATAGTAACCGATAACGGTTTAGAATTTAGAAATTCATTAATTTCAGATCTATTAAAATTACATAAAATTCAGTTACATTATACGGCTACTCAATCACCCCAATCAAACGGACCCATCGAAAGATTCCATAGTACATTAATAGAACACATACGGTTATTAAACAATAGAGATGAATTCAAAAAAGATACATTAGAGAAAAAAATTAAATATGCTGTTCTCGCGTACAACAACACTATCCATTCTATCACGCAGCTAAAGCCAATTGAAATAATTTCCGGACATTTAGATGTAGATTCACCCATTTCAATAGACTTCGATAACCAAATTATAAATGATTATGTTACGAAACATAAAGAAAGAGTAAAAATTTTGCATGATCAAATAAATCAGAGGAATCAAGAAACAAAAGAAAAATATATATCTCGATTAAACAAAAACCGCGAACCAATTCCTGAAAATATACCCGACGAAGTTTTTGTTGCTAACAAACAGAAACAATCCAAATTAAAAAATAAATTCAAAAAGGAAAGAATTAAAGAATTCAATAAAAGTAATAAAACTGCCGTAATCGATAAAAAACATTACAACACTAGAGAAAAGATCCATATTAAAAACATTAAAAGACCGCGTAAAAAGCCTCGTCCAAGTAAGAGTCCAACAAAGAATCCGCAAGCTGGACCTAGTAATCGTTCTTAGAAAAAGATAAGACCCCAAGCTTGTTCACACTGGTATATTACGTCGTAACTCCACTCGAATTTATACGTCTATTTTAATGCTAGAATAATTAACTTGTGATTTAAGTAATTATTTTTTTTATTTTAAATATAAATAATGATATTATTATAACTAATAAGTTCAGGGAATATGAACTCATATTAGTTCAAAAGATGGCAAGTAAAGCCCAAAATATTTTTTTTTAAATATAAATAATGATATTATTATAACTAATTAGTTCAAGGAATATGAACTCTTGTTAGTTTAAAAGATGGCGTTATAAGCCCAATCGATACGAATATTTTATAAGATAAAATACTATAACCTTTTTCTTTATAATTAAATATTATGTACTATTTTACATTCAAATATTATAAATTAATATCTTAAATCTCTATAATAATTTTTTTTTATAAAATAATTTAATTGTATGTAGGATATAGGTGAGATCAACTCTCCCTGGTTTCATACCATAGCAAAGATATATGTGATAAAATAAAATTCTATAAATTAATCAAAATTTTAAAAGAAAAACAGAATCATATTGTTGATGAGGTACAAAACCAATATTCGATTAAATATTGTTTAATTTCTTAATTCAATAAAACCATTAAAGCATACAAGAGACACGATCTTACTGCATATTGCACTAGTAATGAATCATTTAGAGACTTTAGTTAACTAGCTAAAATCATTTCTAATATAGAAACCACTTTAACTTTTTGTAGATTAAATATTCTATATCCATTTCAATTTAAATTTATCCTAGATATAATCTTTGTAGAATGTACTTTGTAAGAAAATTATATCAATTATACTTTATCACTCTCACAATCGTTAAGAAACTATATATAGTTTGTATATTTTATAACCCATTCCATATATTGTAAAGGATGAAATCATAACTGTAATTCAAAGGTTCAAATATCTCTTAAATATTAATAACAACTTAAAATTTCTCAATCACCATTGTATTAAAAGAAACAGCATTCATCACTGACATGTCTCATCATGACGATTCCTGTATCAAGAATCCAAGAAAATTTACAAAAATCATACAGTGGAATTGCACACGTCTACATCAGATGAAAAACCATGTTGGAGAAATCCAGGAAACATTCTTATAGCACTTCACAAACCAGATGATCTTCAAATTCATCAAGAAAAAGACATTTTAAATTATCATATCAAAAGAATCTATCTACTTGAAACAAATTTTGATTTAATCTTGTATCACCATAAAACTCTACTTTCATCTAGTAAAACCCAAGGTTCTGTAACATTAATTTAAAAGCAAACTTTAAACATTCAAGCTTCACAACTTTTAAATACAACTTTAGAGATTAAAAAAATTTAAAATTTCATGAATTACCAACTTCACATCTTTCACATCTTGTATCAACAAAATTTACATATGACTCCAACAGTTTAAGTTAATGTTTAGTTTTTAATTTTATTATAATGTTTATAATTTCACTTTTAATTTTCGTTTATTATTTTTACAAAACTAAAATTGTAACTAATTTCACCCGAACTGGTGAAATTCGTGTCTAAGGGGGGAGGAGTTATATATTAGTTACATATTGTATTTTTCTTTAGTTTAACATTTTGTACTCCTTCTATCCTAGCTTTTGCAAAGTATTGTAATCTATTTCTTAGAATCCCGTCCTGGGAACCAGCATCCTACCACGCGCTAGGCGTGTTCCCACGAATGTAAGCACTTCTAATCCTTTAAATACCCTGGTAAATATTCCTTCTTGCTTCCAGTTGTAGCTGTAGCCCGTCTCTATGCCAGTCTTCTTTCTGATATTGTAAATTTGTGTTTTTGATGTAAAATAAATCTTTTTAAAAAAGTATTTACATTTCTATACAATCTAACTTATATATATATGTAAAGAAAATATATTTCTTAATTAATTTAATTTTTGCTATAGACATGAGTGAGAGAAGTGGAAGCAGGTGTGTGACTGATAGGTTATTTGTATTTATGAATTAAGACATATGGTTAAAGTTAATGATAAAACATTTGATTTAAAATATTGTGAGCAGTCGATTTGAAATGTTATTAAGAAATGCTTACCTAAGAATAAACTTTTAATGACGTTTTATAATGATATTCCTATGAATAAACTCTCAATAGCTGCTCTGTAAAAAAAGTTTTTATTCTTAATAATTACAAATAAAATTTATCACACAATAAACTTAATATTCCTAAAACATTTTTGTAAAGACTTACCTGAAAAAAAAGAAACGTCATTAAAAGTTTATTCTTAGGTAAGCATTTCTTAATAACATTTCATGAGATTCATGAGAATCTGTGTCACATTGGCATTGGACAAATGCAGAAGGCGATAAGTCCACACTATGCAGCTAAAAATTTAACGAAAAACATCAAACAAGTTTGTAGAAGTTGTGACATTTGTATAAAAAACAAATCAAGAGGGCATGACAAATTTGGATTTATGTCTCATCTAGGCCCTGCCACAAAGCCTTTCGAAATAATCTCTATAGACACAATAGGAGGCCTTGGAGGTTCAAGATCTACAAAAAAATATTTGCATCTCTTAGTAGATCACTTTACCAGATACGCGTTCATACTAACATCGAAAACTCAAAATGCCAATGATTTCATAAAACTCGTCATGAACATAACGGAAACAGAGGATATTGGTATGGTTCTCTCCGATCAATACCCAGGAATTAATTCGAAAGAATTCAAAAAATTCTTAAATGACCAACAGATACCATTGATCTTCACAGCAGTAAATGCACCATTCTCCAACGGCTTACATGAAAGATTAAACCAAACTTTACTGAACAAAATCAGATGCAAAATAAACGAACAACGGAAAAGAAGAACATGGACAACGATAGCTCAAGAATGTGTAAAAGTATATAATAATACTAATCATTCTGTTACTGGCTTTACGCCAAGTTATCTTTTGTATGGCTCTGATACTTCTATCTTACCGGACGAATTGAAGCAGGGCAAGACCATTCGTGATTGGGATAGAGACAGGATGAGATGACCTTATGAGATTATTGAAAAAATTTCTAATTCAATATACAGGATTGATACAGGTCACAGGAAAAAAATAGAATCGAATCTTTTTCATATTACAAAACTTATTCCAATACCTAAATTAGAAGAAGATAACGGTGGATAAGTTGCGAGAAAATTTTCTGGAAATTTTCCTTCCCCGCGGGGGGAGATGTAAAGAAAATATATTTCTTAATTAATTTAATTTTTTGCTACAGACATGAGTGAGAGAAGTGGAAGCAGGTGTGTGACTGATAGGTTATTTGTATTTATGAATTAAAACATATGGTTAAAGTTAATGATAAAACATTTGATTTAAAATATTGTGAGCAGTCGATTTGAAATGTTATTAAGAAATGCTTACCTAAGAATAAACTTTTAATGACGTTTCTTTTTTTACAGGTAAGTCTTTACAAAAATGTTTTAGGAATATTAAGTTTATTGTGTGATAAATTTTATTTGTAATTATTAAGAATAAAAACTTTTTTTACAGAGCAACTATTGAGAGTTTATTCATAGGAATATCATTATATATATATATATATATATATATATATATATATATATTTATTTGATTTGAATTTGAAACATTTTTGATTTTGTGAACTGTACTTATATATTTCTTTTATATATTCTATATAAAAATTTCTTAAAATTTTGTTAACTCAATCTATCTTTGTAATTTTTGGAAGCCTCTACAAACTATTTATAGTATCTAGAAAATGAAATTTTTCCTCAAAATCATACAATTAACAAACAGGTGTCCAATTAAGGTCCTTTTCTGTTGGAATCAAAAACTAAAAGCATTAGTTTCCAATCCAGGTGACAAACTTATATTGATATGTACCAAAACCATGTTTATGAAAAATGTTTTGAGATAACAAAACATTGTTAATTTAGTTATCAAGAAAGCAAACTTTTGAAACAAAACCATTCTGGATAAGTATGATTCATTGCAAATAATTAGGATGACATTGCGCAACTGCTAAAGTTTATAAACCAATTTCTATTTTATAATTACAATACATATCTCCATGGTTGACCTCAAGATGAATCAAGCACAGCAAAATCATGGTTTCGGTCAGATTAAACTTGAAATAAATAGATGAAGCTGTTGGGTATATAAATTATCTCTTTGGAACTATCAAATTCATACCTCTTTCAAATCCCCACCTCTCTCTCCTGTTCTGATGTCTGTGCGTGTGGTTGTACATTGTAGAATGTGTGCTTATTACTCATTAAAAAGTGTTACTCTGATTTTGTCTTTTTATCATAACCACTGCCCAACAGAGGTTATGGGCCCAGGACGGTAAGCAAGTATTGTTAAGTAAGTGAATTAGTGCCGTGTTATTGAATAATTCAAACATTTCAAGCCGGCGGGAAAATGGCGTCGAATGCCTTAACGTTTGTGGAGAAACTCAAGGGCCGGGAGAATTATGCTTCATAGAAATTTCACATTAAGGCCTTGCTTCAGTTAGACGACCAGTGGGATGTTGTTATAGGAAAGGTAAAATCAGAAGATTCTAAAGAGAAAGACCGAAAAGCTTTAGCTAAAATATCCCTACTTGTTGAAACTGACCTGATCCACCATATTGAAAAGTGTGTTACGGCAAAGGAAGCATGGGATACTATCCAGGTTTTATTTGAGGACTCTGGCCTTACAAGAAAAGTGGGATTGTTGAGACAATTAATTCTAACTCGATTGGATAATTGTAACTCTACTGAAGAATATGTTCACAAGATAATATCAACCGCCCAACGATTGCGTGATATCAAATTTGATATATCGGAGGAATGGATAGGCACATTACTTCTGGCAGGTCTCCCGGACGAATATAAGCCAATGATTATGGGTTTAGAAAATTCAGGAATCCCCATTACGGCTGATTCAATTAAAGTAAAAATACTTCAAGATTAATTAAAATTGAGCCTAATAGATCTTCATCTAATCAAGACATAGCTCTATTTACTAATCCATCTGAAACAAATTATCGTAATCAAGGTAGCAATTACAGCCGATCAAGTGATAGAAGAGTAAATAAACAACCCATAAGGTGTTTTAATTGTCAACGTCTTGGACATTTTGCAGCAGATTGTCGCTCAAAGAAGATTAATGATCATCAAAATGGGAAAGAGAAAAATTCTAATAATGCCTTTGTGGCTTGCTTATGCTCAGAAACAAATCATGCAGAATGGTTCCTAGATTCATGTGCCTCCGTACACTTAACCAACCAGAAAGTTGACAGTGAAAAAAACTCACAATCAAATTTAAAAATATTTACAGCTAATAATCAACCATTATCAGTGAAATCTGTTTCTGATATTGACATACCGTTGGTTGTTAGTGATCAAGTTGACATTATTAGGGCCAATCAAGTTCATTATGCCCCTGATTTGGCAGTTATTCTCCTTTCTGTAAGTAAAATAGCTAGTTATGGAAATAAAATAGTGTTTGACAAATTTGGAGGAAAGATCTACAATTCTGAACGCAAATTAATTGCTAGTGCCTCATTAGTCAATGGTATTTACAGGTTGGACACTCAAAAATCAATTCATCGAGAACATGCATTTGCTGTTAGTAGTTCAAAGGAACTATGGCACAGAAGATTAGGCCATCTAAGTCGAAAGAATATGATTATTCTTAAGGATATAGCTAATGGTGTTGACAAATTAGAAGTTAGTGATAGTGTTTGTGAAATCTGCGCCATTGGCAAGCAAACTCGCCTACCTTTTAAATCCAGCCAATTTAGAGCTAAAGCTCCCCTTGAGCTTATACACTCAGATCTTTGTGGTCCTATGGAAACTACGTCTATTGGAGGTAACAAATATTTCATGGTCTTTGTAGATGATTATTCCAGATACACTCATGTTTATTTTCTTAAAACTAAGGATCAAGCTTTTGAAATTTTTAAAGAATATTGTGCCCTGGTTGAAAACCAATTGGACCGGAAGATTAAAATCTTCCGATCAGACAATGGAAAGGAGTTTATCAATTCAAGGTTTGATGATTATTTAAAAGCTAAAGGGATTAGACATCAAACAACTGTCCCTTATACACCCCAACAGAACTCTTTGGCTGAGCGAGCCAATCGAAAAATTCTAGATAAGGCACGGTGCCTATTACAAGATGCTGGTTTACCTAAGTCATATTGGGCTGAAGCGACTTCAACAGCGGTCTACCTTAACAACAGGTGTCCCACTAAACCCATCAAAGACATGACACCCTTTGAAGCCTGGTTTGGGAAGAAACCATACCTTGGAAATCTCAGAATTTTTGGCTGTGAAGCTATGGTGCAAATTCCTCAGGAAAGAAGAAGTAAGTGGGATCCCCGATCAGAAAAACTTATATTTATTGGCTATTGTGATGATACCAAAGGCTATCGTTTTATTAACCCTCACACCAGGAAAGTCACTATAAGCAGGGATGTTATATTCATGGAAGAAAATTTTTTGGAGAAGGATAATAGTCCAAACATAGAAGAAAATTTGTTGGAGAAAGATAATAGTCCTAAAGCCAATATGGACTATGGCTCTGGACTCCCTCAACAACCTTTTGAGAATGATGAACCATTTATTGAAAGCGAAGAGCCGTTCTATGGTTTTAATGATTCATACTCAGATGATGCTAAAGAAAAGGAACTTAGGAGAAGTTCGAGACCTCCTAAACCGAAGAAAGACCACAATTTTATGTATTTTTGTGAAGAAAACGATGAGCCCCTATCACCTGAAGAAGCCTTAAATGGTCCCAATGCTTCTAAATGGAATGAAGCTATTCACGAAGAATTAAATTCCTTCGTATATAATAATACATATGGGTGGGCTCAATTGCCTCCTGGTAAGAAAGCCCTGAAAACCAAGTGGGTCTTCAAAATAAAAGACGGAGACTCGGTAAATCCTAAATATAAAGCCCGTTTAGTAGTGAAGGGTTGTAGTCAAAAACCTGGGATAGACTATGAGGAGACATTTTCTCCTGTTGTCAAATACTCATCGCTTCGATACCTTTTTGCACTCTCAGTAAAAGAAGATCTTGATATTACACATATGGATGTCAAATCTGCTTATCTCCATGGTTTTCTAGATGAAGAGATATATGTTTATCCACCTGAAGAACTTGCAGATAGACCAAGGAACTCCGTTTGGATTCTAAAAAAGGCAATGTATGGCCTCAAGCAAAGCGGCAGATGCTGGAACAGGCGGATCCATCAAGTGCTCATTAAAGAACATTTTAAACAGTCTCAAGCTGATCCCTGCATTTATTTTAAATTTACAAAGAAGGGCATGGTGATAATAGCAGTTTATGTAGATGATGTACTCTTGCTTTCTAATGACTCAATTAGTAAGAACCAAATTAAGTGTACGCTCGAATCAGAGTTTGATATGAAGGATTTAGGGGAAGTTAAAAATTTCCTTGGTATGCAGATTTCAAGAGACAAAAAGGAAGGAAAGCTGTGGATCGATCAAGAAAAATTTATCAACATGCTTACAAAATTTAGAATGGCGGTTTCTCGACCTATCTCGACTCCGATGGAGCTTGGCTTCAATTTCAGTGACCAAAGTGAAAAAGTGTCAGTTCAGTGCAGTGATTCGGTTCCGTACCAACAAGCCATTGGCAGTGTTCTTTATCTGTCACAGGTGTCAAGGCCTGATATTTCTTATGCAGTCAATGTTTTAAGCAGATATAACAATCGTCCCCTATCATGTCATTGGTCTGCTCTTAAGAGAGTATTTAGGTATTTAAATGGATCTAGACATTTGAAACTAGAGTTCAGTAAAAATTCTAATCATGATGTGCTAGGTTTTAGTGATTCAGACTGGGGAAATGAAATAAATAATAGACACAGCATTACTGGTAGCTGTTTTACTTTTATGGGTGGTCCCATTTCATGGTTTAGCAAAAAACAAAGAACAGTAGCCTTAAGCACCGTAGAAGCTGAATATATGGCATTGAGTTTCACTATTCAAGAAGTTTTATGGTTAAGGAAATTAATTAAAGAACTGCAACCAAACCATGAACTTGGACCATCAACTGTTTATTGTGACAATAAAGGAGCCATAAATTTAGCCAAAAATGAGGTGATAAGTCAGAGATCGAAACATATAGATATTAGGTATCACTTTTTAAGAGAATGTGTTAATGATAAAATTGTTAATATTGAGCATATTCCAACTGATGTGATGTTAGCTGATATTTTAACAAAACCACTTCCTAAAGATAGACATAATACTATCACCTCATCACTTGGATTAATTTAAGAATTTTTTTTGTATTTTGTATGTATAGTTTTTTTTTTTTTGTAATATCATTTTTGGAGATAATTTAAGGGGAGGTGTTGGGTATATAAATTATCTCTTTGGAACTATCAAATTCATACCTCTTTCAAATCCCCACCTCTCTCTCCTGTTCTGATGTCTGTGCGTGTGGTTGTACATTGTAGAATGTGTGCTTATTACTCATTAAAAAGTGTTAATCTGATTTTGTCTTTTTATCATAACCACTGCCCAACAGAAGCTATTATTTAGTACATTAAAACCTTTCCTCTCACATTACACATCATCATCACAGCTCTTGAAGAAATTGAAACAAGGTTAAATATTGTAGGAATAACAGCAAATGGTAAATAAAATATCTGAGATGGTTTGAGTGTACTTAAAAGAATAACTAAATTAAATTTATAAAAGGGATGAGTATTATATTTATGAAGTTAATAATATATTAATAGAATATATTGTTCAATATATAGAATATAGAATACAATAGAATATATTGTTAAATAGAAATAATAACATGAACAATAAAAAAAGATAAGGTGGTTATAAGCAGAACATAATTATACTGGCAATGTAATCAGTGGTTACAACAACTACCTTTTTAATACAACTACCTAATAAAGATATATAAAGATTTCAAAAGAAATAAGATCATTTAAGGATTGGTAAATGTACAAAAGTATTCAATAAGAAATTAGAGACCTAATACACAAATGTACACCTACATCTTTTTTCAAAATTTCATCACTCAGTTAAGTATTTATTTATTTTTTAATTTCTGTGGTCATTATAATTTTATGTCTACTCTGTATATAATTTTATGTATACTACTACTACTACTCTCAGATACTGTATCTACCAACTTTTTTCAAAATATGATTTTTTTTTTTTTTTTTCTTTTCCACATCCAATCAATTAAAAATAATAAATAAATTTAATGCCCACAACTTAATATTACCTACTTCTTGGTATTATTTATAATCAGAAGAAATCAAATGTATTTAGATTTAACTTAAAAAAAAAAAAATACAAATCTGGTTCAGAAAAGTAACATTCCATAGCTGTATATGAAATGAATTTTTAATGAAAGGAAGTGCACAATCATTGATAATTTTCTTGGATAAAATTGTCACTGAGCTTATTGAGTAATGATGTACTCCTACTTTTAGGCGGTGGCCGCTGTCACCTGTAATAGTTTAAAACAGCAATAATAGGAAAATACCACGTAAGCGGGGGAAAAGCTAAAAACCGGGGACAGGCCTTTTCCGGCCTCTAAATACCATTCTTTCATTCCTAGAAAATTGCAGAGGTTTTGAACAGCACCACAATTAAAAAAAATTCAAAAAGCGTCAATGGTCAATTCGTAGACGAGCGTGAAGTTTGGAAATTCCAGTTGTGACATGGCGAAGGAAGTTTTCCACTGCTCAAATTGAAATTTAACCATTAATATTTTTTTATATGAGTAAAATCCTACTTAGACGATATGATAAGTCAGAAAGCAAAATTAGAGGTTTTTTTAATGGACCAAATGGTGAGGGGGATCAAAATCCATCGGGGGCAGCGTTTGGTTCTATCTGGGAAAATGACCCATATAATATACTTTTATTTTTTATAATTTTTTTATTACTTCCTGACCCTTACTTAAATCCCACTTAATTAAAGTACACACCATATTTTTAGGATCGTATAGAGTATTTACTGCATCATGGGCATAGGTGAGTTTTTCTTTTACAACTAGCAAACGAAGGGGTTAATCGAAAAAATGTATACGACCGAAAATGTTCTCCTTGAAAACCTGAAAAGATTGACACCATTAAGAACCTCTACTGCCAAATCTCTATTACCAAAAACGCGGTTTTGCGCTTTTAACTTGCAATCGAAGGCAAAATGAGTGATTTATATATTTTCCCGGTGTAGCGGTTAAGGAATGCTTTAAAATGATGCCTCATTACAGCGTACCGACAAAAAAAAAATGCCTTGAGATATAATATATTGTATGATTATATAGATTTCAGATAATTATTTTATATTCATATATGAGATATTATTGACTACATCTCGATTTTTTTACATAATTTTAACAAGATTAATTTTGAAAAAAAAGAAACTGAAATAAGAATTGCTTTTGAATTATGAGTGGTTACTATCGTAGAAAATCCAACCGTAATCTATCATCCCTAGTGCAATGATCCATTTGATCAAATATTTTGAACATGTTCGATTTGTTGGATCCAAGTCAATCAGCGCTCCTAGGCGGCCAGAAAACATACCACTCTCGCCAGCTCCGCCACACACACCACTCTCGCTTTGAAGGCGCCATTATCCATATTTTTGTGTTGTAAATAGGCTAAAATTTTCATTAAGCTTATGAAGTAAAAAAAAAACAACAACAAATAACATAAATGTATATATGTATTTTTTACATATTAAAATAGTAATAAATTTCTTTAGCCAAATAAGCTTGATAAAATACAATTATTTCTGTTTTGCCCCCAAATCCTCTTCTGAAATGCTCCTCCAATTCTATTTTTTTTTTTTTTTTTTTTTTTTTCGGTTGGCTCACAGACCTTGAAGATCTTTAGCCGCCTCAACTAGCCTATACCACCTCTGTCTATCTTGGGCGATGGCTTTCCAGTTCACCACTCTATGTTCGGTGGCTTCCTTCTTGATTATGTCAGCCCATCTCGTTCTGGGTCTCCCTCGCGGTCGGGTACCGACCACTGTCGCGTTCATCGTCATGTTGAGGGAGCCTGATGGGTTGCTTCTTGCCACCTGTCCACCCATTTTAACCCCTTAGCTTTCATATCGTGCGCTATCGATTGTTGGGTTTCCCCTATAATCTCTTCTTTAGTCTTTCTTCTCCAGAGTCCCAGTTCATTATCCCACTTTGGGCCTACAATTGACCTTAGCACCTTCCTTTCGAATCATTCGATTCTTGCTTGTAAAGTGCTGGTCAGTGTCCAAGTTTCGCACCCATACATTAGCACGGGTTTGATTATTGTGTTGTAGACCCTGATTTTCAGTGGGCGGCAGATTTTCTTAGATCTTAGGACTAGAGAGACCGAGAAGAACGCACGATTGGCACTGGCTATTCGTTGGTCGACCTCTGTTAGTTGGTCGTTTATTGAGGTTACTGTAGATCCGAGGTATTTGAAGTTATCTACTTTAGGGAAGGTATAGCTTCCTACACTTATATCGTCGATTACGTGTAGGTTTCGGCTTACTATCATGTACTTCGTCTTATTTTGATTAACTTGTAAGCCCATGTCTCTCGCTGAAGTGAGAGACTCCAATTCTATTAAATCACTAAAAACAAAATATAAAGTTTATACAGTTAAACTTACATAAAGTCTAGTTGTAAAGTAATTAAATTAAAGCTTGAATTAAATATGTATGAAAAGAAGCTTTATGAATTAAGAACTTACATCAGCTAATCCACTAGGTTATGTTGTGAATATGACAGAAAATTTAGGTTTCGCAAATCAACAATCTTTCACTTACTTTGAGGAAAGAAACTCAAAATTGAATTGTGAACCTCAAATAGTATTGAACTACGTCCAAATTGTAATTAAAACATAAAGAAAACACTACTGAATAGCTTTTTTTAAAGCTATTGGAGGAGTTGAGTATTAGCAGCGGACAAAGCAACAAGTGAGCTCCTACGGATTAATAGCGGGCAAAGCACAACTTGCCCGTCCAGCTAAGTCGTAGAATTAATATATTTAATTTAAATATTATCATTATTTTTTCTTTTTAGTTAGCATAGTTATTTTGCATACTTATATATACAGGATTTTATTTTATTTCATTTTTCTTTTATTATTTTCTATTGGAAGACAGCAGTTGTGTCTTCATAGTATTTATTTTATTTGCAAATACACCTTTTATTTCTCTCTCTCTCACGTATTTTAATTTTCTAAACTATTGAATTTAGTTAATTAAATATCTATCCACAAATAGCAACGGAAAAATGAATAAACCTCCCGATATCCGATCTCCGAATAAAAAAAGGGTTAAACGTAGCTGGAAAAACGTCTATGAACCAGAAGAAAATGAAACGCTTGAACAAATAAATAATAATAAATTTTTAGTAATAGAAAGGGATGAAGAAGGTGATCTTAAAAAAGTTTCGCCGTTCTAAATTTATAAAGTAATAAAAAATAATTGTGGTAAGCCGAAAAATATTAAAAAACTAAGAAATGGAACTATTATAGTTGAAACAATATCTAGGGAGCAATCCGAAAAACTTCTAAAACTGAATAATTTCGGTCCATTGGTAAAAATTAAAGTAACTCCGCACCAAAAACTAAATATTAGCAAGGGAGTAATATTCTGTCCAGATTTAGATGGAGTAGAAGAAAACGAAATTTTAGAAGAATTAGGGGAAAATTTTGTAAAAGAAATCAAAAGAATAGTAAGTAGGAAAGCGGGTATCGAAAGGAAAACACATTTGTTTGTTCTTACTTTCTCATTATCTACTTTACCAGAATCTATCCGTGTCGGATTCCAAAAAATTAACGTTAAAATGTACATCCCCAACCCAATTAGATGTAGAACCTGTTTGAAATTCGGGCACTTTGCCGACAAATGCACAAAAACTCCAATATGTGCATACTGTTCAAAATCTGAACATAATGGAGTACCCTGTGACTCAATAGTCCCAAATTGTGTGAATTGTGGAAACCACCATTCCAGTCTTGATCTAAAATGCCCTAAGCTGTTAGAGGAAAAACAAATTAAAACTATACAGTTTAAAGAAAAAATACCTTATAATGAGGCTAGGAAAAAATAAAAGGAAACACACCATATAAAAGAAAACTTAAATTATGCTGAAGCAGCTAAAACTAATAGGAAAGTAGGAATAGACGTAGGAAGCCAAACTGAAGAGTTTGAAAAATTTAATTTATCAAGGTAGATCACACGGAGGAGTTGTAACCGCAGTGAGAAAAGACTTATACTCCGAACAACTGGACGTGGAGACCCCCTTTCAAGCAATAATTACAAAAGTAAAACTTCGAATCACCGTAACAATATGTAACATATATCAGCCACCGACCGAGAGAATAAATGAAGCAGCACTCATTCAACTCATTAATGGCCTTCCTAGCCCTTATATCGTAGTGGGAGACCTAAATGGGGCCCACCAAACCTGGGGCTCAACTACACCTAATACCAGAGGAAATATAATTAGAAGAGTTATAGATTCCACCGATTCACTCATTATGAATACTGGAGAAGCTACATATATTTGTCCCCGAACCGGATCTATGTCAGCACTGGACTTATCATTCGTCTCGCCAAGCCTGTACACCCAGGTTACTTGGAGTGTCTGTGACAACCAATATGGAAGTGATCGTTTCCCTACAATGCTACGCTTCACCACCGAAATTACCAAGGTAAAAAGACACCCAAGATGGATCCTTGAAAAAGCTAATTGGGATGAATTCAAAGAAATTATTAAACAACCAGTAGACTATCGCTCAGAAAACATAAATGAAACAATAGAAATATTTACCCAGAATATAATAAATTCCGCTCTACTAACGATCCCAAAAACAAAAGGAAATCCCAAAACAAGCCATTCACCATGGTTCGACGAGGAATGCCGGAAAACCATTATTATAAAAATCAAAGCACTTAAAGAGTTTCAGCGAAAACCTACCAACTTAATAAACTATAAAAAGCTGAAATCAACTGTAAGACATCTTGTGAAAAAAAAAAAAAAAAAAAGTTCCTGGATTTCGTACGTTGAATCAATAAACATGAATACCCCGATAAAAAAAATATGGCAAAAAATTCATAGTATAGCTGGAAATTACAACACAGAGACCCCTATGCTAAAAATCCAAAACGACATTGTAACTGATCCAAAAACAATAGCGGAAAATCTAGTTCATCATTTTGCAGCAATATCAAACACTGACAACAAACCTCACCCATACGAAAACCCTCAAGAAATGGATTTCGCACTTACAAAAAACAAAGACAGCATATTTTTGGAAGACTATAATCGTCCATTTACGGAATGGGAGTTGCAAACGGCAATTGACGAGTTAAAGTGCTCTTCCCCCGGAAAAGATGAAGTGCACAATAATATGATCAAAAATTTTCCCTATGAAATTAATAGAAAACTTCTCGAAATATTTAATAAAATATGGGAAACCTCCACATATCCCCAAGCTTGGCGAGAATCGATAGTTATCCCAGTACTGAAACCAGGGAAAAATAAATTACACCCTAACAGTTACCGACCAATATCACTCACCAGCTGCTTATCTAAATTATTTGAGAAAATGGTCAACAGGCGTCTGGTATGGATGATTGACAAATATAACCTTTCATCGCCTATACAAAGTGGTTTTAGAAAAAGTAGATCAACAACGGACCAACTCGTGACAATAGAAGCAGAAATTCTGAACACTTTTGTAGAGCAAAAAGAAGCAGTCGGTATATTTTTTGACTTCGAAAAGGCATACGACACTGTTGACCGAAAAATAATTTTAGAAGCATTGTATGAATGGGGCTTCAGAGGTTCAATGCCCAAGTTTATACAAAGCTTTCTACAAAAAAGATGTATTAGAGTGAGAATAGGCGAATCGCTTTCCAGTCGTAGAGAAACTATAAATGGCATCCCACAGGGAAGTGTCTTGAGTTGTACTCTATTCGCTATTGCTATTAACTCGATAATCAAAGTAATCCCTGGAACAATAAAAGCGTTCCTCTACGTTGACGACCTGACGATTTTACTCAGATTCAGCAATTATGAGTGGATGAAAAGAACCCTTCAAACAGCGCTCAACAAGCTACAAGCCTGGTCTCAAAACAATAACCTCCGCTTGTCAACTGAAAAAACCAGAGGTATATTATTCTCAAAAAAAAGAACCTCGAGCCCAGTAACCCAACTTCACATGTATGGCAACACCTTAACTTTTTGTGAAGATGTTAAATTCCTCGGCCTGGTTTTAGACCGTAAGTTAACCTGGTTAAACCATATAAAGCACTTGCGAGAGGAATGTTTTAAGCGCCTAAGATTAATGAAAGTACTGGCAAGAACTACCTGGGGAGCTGATCGAAAGTCAATGTTGATGATCTACAACAGTATTATAAGATCCAAGATAGATTACGGTAGTGTGGTATATTCCTCCGCCAAAAGAAATTACATCTTACTCTTGGACTCAATTCACCACGCTGGGATCAGGCTCTCAACTGGAGCGTTCAGGACAAGCCCAATAGAAAGTCTCTGTGCAGAGTCCTCCATGGCTCCACTCCTCTTCAGAAGACAGGAACTAGCAAATAATTACATAGCAAAACTAAAGTCCAACCTACAAATCCGGCTTATCCTCATATATTCCAGCCCCATAACGTTAGAAAAAATGAAAGAATCCAAAGAACACCTGCTCCTCTAGGCATCAGGCAAAAAGAAGTAACAAGAGAAATTTATGACATGGTCAGAGATCCGACTGAACCCATCCTTCAATCTCCTCCCTGGAAATACCAACCGTTTACAATAGATTTAACCTTTAAAAAAATGATTCCAGGCTTATATAACTACAAACACTACAATATAGAAAATAAATATTCAGGATATGAAATCATATTCACGGATGGATCAAAGCAAAATGAGAATATCGGTTTCGCAGTAATAAAGAACGGGATGGCCAAAAAGTACAAATTACCCTCATATTCTTCAATATATACTGCAGAACTACAGGCGATTTCTACAGCACTCTATTTATCCATAAACAGTGACCAACTGCAATGGCTTACACAATCTTCCTAGTTATGACAATATTTTTGAAATGGATATAATATGCCTCACTGAGACCCACCATATAAAGGAACCCATCAATCTGCCTTCACATATGTTAAATTATAAAATAGTCTCTACACCAGCTGTAAAAGATAAGAGATTTGGATGAGCGAGTGGCGGCCTTGCACTTTTGATTAAATATAATCGTTTTAAAGTAGAAATACTCAAAAAAAAAAATAATATCTCCATTTTTCTAAAACTTACATTTAAAAAACTTATCATTGTTTTGGCGCTAATATATTTTAAACCCACAATTGATATAAATATTGCTTTGGAATCTTTAGATGCTGACATAAAATGTATTTCAGATCAAAATAAACATTTACCTTTTTGCTGTCCTGGGTGACTTCAACTGCAGAGTTGCGGATGCTAATCAAGTAGATAAAAATGTAATCCAAGGTACGTACCTACAACCAATCAGGAGGAGCATGGATAAGGAACTCAATGCTCGAGGACTTGCGCTGGTTGACGTTATGGAGCAAAACTCATTTATCTTGTTAAATGGACGAACCCCAAGTGATCCAAATGGTAGCTATACCTACTTATGCTCTACTGGCGGCAGTGTCATCAACTTGGTGTGGTGCAACCGTTCCTTCTAATAAAAGACATGGGAATAGAAGCGAAAACTACTAACTCGGATCATCTTCCTTTAAAAATCTCTGTTTACCAAATATCAAATTGTAATGAAATACCTAATAGGACTTCAACAAATAAAATTATTGCCCCATATAGACTAGTATGGAACAATAATCTACAAAAATCGTATTTTGATTAAATGCGTTACTCCGTTAATATTAGTTTTAATAGACAGGATAATTCCACAAATAGCATTTATGAGAACCTCATCAATGAAATTTACCGCTCTGCTAATAATCTCGGTATGGTTGAGCGTGTTCATAATGTTACTCTAAATCACTCGGAAAATAAAAAATGGTATGACTCAGAATGCCGTGTGCACAAAAAAAAATATAAACGAGCTCCTGAAAAACTGCAAAAAAAAAAATAATTTTCACACACAATTAGTGATTCAGTATATAAAAAGTAAGAAACAGTATAAGAACCTCCTAAAACGGAAAAAAACAAAAATTCCTAAAAAATATTAACGCAACTTTACGGTGTGCAAGAGACTCGAAATCGTTCTGGACAACAGTCAGATTATTCCGTCCTAAATTATCGCACAGAAATAATATATCCGCTTCTGAATGGGAATCATACTTTAAAAAATTATATCCAACTCGCATTCACTTCAGCACAACATTTACATCGGTAACACACCCATTACTGGATGGCGAAATTTCATTAGGAGAGCTTGACAACCCAATATATTCCGCCAAAAACGGAAAGACATCCGGACCCGACTCAGTGCCCTATGAATTTTACAAAGGTCTGCCATTAAACTGGAAATTATATTTATTGGCCTTATTTAATCGTATTTTATCGCTGGAAGAAATCCCAACTAACTGGTGAAAACTCCGCAACATCATGATTTATAAGAAAGGATCTCCAAAATCTCCGGAAAACTATAGAAATATTTCTTTAGCCAACTGTATCCTTAAATTATTTACTCAGATCATCCTAGAAAGACTCAACCTATGGATATAAGAGACTGACAGTATGCCTTAATCCCAAGCTGGCTTTCGTCGTGGAAGAGGGTGCTTGGATAATATTATCGTCTTTTCCTCGCTCATCCAACTTTCACGCACTGGCCCAAAACTTAACGCTGCAGTTATCGATCTCAAAAAAGCATTCGACTCTGTAAATCATGCTACTTTGGCACAAGCTGTTCAACATGGGAATCAGCGGTCGATTAATAAGAATAGTCAAGAGTCTGTATGAGAATACGTGTCTATTGATTTCCAAGAGTGGGGATAGCTTCGTGGAAGTAACGGAGGGGATGCTCCAGGGAGAGTGTCTCAGTCCAGTTTTGTTCAACTTATTTATTGCTGATATTGAACATCATTTCAGGACAAATGGAGTAAGAGGTAAAAGAGTCAGTGATAAATGCGATATACTTCTTTTAATGTATGCAGATGACCTCATCATATTTGGAAAATAGCATTACGATATGGAAAAATTGTCACTCTTATACAATTATTGTGAACAAAACAGACTAAGTGTGAATGTAGATAAGATTAAAGTTATTATATTTCAGAATGGGAGACCTAAAGTGATCAGGAAATCCGAACAGTCTCTGTGGTTACCTACCTGGGTGTGATGTTCTCTAGATCTGGACTATTTTTGTGTGCAACGAAGCAGGCGATTACCAAAACAAATATAGCGATTGGGATGGTAAGGAGCATTTGCAGTCAGTCTAAGTCAAGATGCTGGGAAACAAAAGAAAAGCTTTGCCAATCCCTGGTGGTTAGTGTTCTGCTTTACGGTGCAAGCGTATGGTCACTCAGATATCTCGATATGATAGAAAGGTACCATATTTCATTTTATAAACGCTTGCTGAACATGCATCCATCAACTCCACAGTACATTGTACGTCTCGAAACAGGCACCGTCCATATTGCGCATTATGTTTTAGAACAGGCCTTAAACTGGGTAACAAAGATATTAAAAATGCTAAACAACAGGTACCCAAGAGTTGGCTTTGACGCCCTTCGTAGACATGCCACATTGCACCCTAACAGTTCAAAGCATAACTGGTTCCTGCAGCTGCAAGATATATTAAAATCATTTCGAGTCGAGGACCGTATAACATCCGCAATAAGTACAACAGAGAGAAGAAAAGAAATAGAAAAAACCCTTAGCTATATTAAGGAAACCCTTCACAGAACAGACCTGGAAAGGATGTACAGTTCATCTTTTTGTTCAAATTATCGACATTTTTACAATCCAGCATTCACTCCACAGCGCTATCTACAGATAAATCTACCCCACTCACAAGCAAAAATAAACATCTTTGTTTTGTTTTTATTAGGTCGTTGTATTAAAAAAAAATAAAAAAAATATGTTAAAAATATGGCACTAAGACTTAATATTGAGAAAAGTGCATTGTATACACTCAATTTAATTGTAATTGTACACACTCTATTTGTATGGGGGACATCCCCGTAAACAAATAAACAACTATTATTATTATTATTATTATTGGGAAGTATCACTGTGTGAGGTAGATAGGAGATGAAATGACACTTACTGATTTTACGGATAAAAACAACCTCAGAAGGAAACTGGAGCAGAATTTCTGTGCAATAGGTTATCCTTGTTGAGGCGGAAATCTGTTGCAGTGTTGCCAGCAATGAATTATAATGAAATAAAGGTTTCCAAAGTTTTTGTGCCCATTAAAAAAAAAATGTGAGGGAGATAGGTTGCATCTATGGGAAAGGTAGATTATGGATCATAACTTTTTTTACATAATACGAAAAGAGCAATATATCCTAAAAACAAACAATTAAGAACTTCTAACAAGTATAGAATAAAATTAGGTTATAAATAAAAAAAATACATATCTTTTTTCTGCCATCAAAGTGAGCAACTTGAGTTGTCGGACAGGTGAGGGAGATTGATATTGACATTTTAAGTTTAAATTTAGGCCTATAAACAAATTGATACTGACATGAAAATCTTTGAACAACAAGCCGAGTTTTCTATTAATTTGTTTTCATACAAATAATATAATCTCATTGGGACATAAATTTGTATGCATTGGGAGAATGACCCATATATTTATTTGATTTTACAAGCTCAAAAGTTTAGAAGCTGATACAATTTTTCTTTTTAATATTCAAAAGTTATTTTTCATACTGTCTTTTATTTTGTTTTCTGAGATTTACTTATATTATTTTTTCTATAGATCTTTTTACACATTTTATTTTATTTTTATTTTAAACTAGCCAGACAAATGGCTCTGGAATATGACCACGCTTTGTTATTCTTAGAGGACAAGATGTCCCAGAATAAAAATTAGTTTCTTTCAATAGGAGGGGTGGGAGGTGTATGTATGCATTTAGATATTCCCTGAATTTAGACTAGTGCAGCCCAAGGGTTGATCCAGCCGGTTATGTAGGGGGGCTGCAATCCCCATATGCCTTCCCCTGGATATGCCCCTCCCCTCTTTTTTCTTTATGTTTCTTTCCCACAACTGGGATGTTACTTGTTTTGCATTTTTTTTTTTTTTTTTTGCCTTTTACGTTACTTCCTTACTTTAAGTAAAGTTAAATTTTGTCTTTAAATAAAGAAAATTACCCGAAGGGGGGGATTGCAGCCCCCATACCCCTCCCCCTAGATCCGCCTGTGGTGCAATCGGTGAAAAATCTGAAAAGCGGCTGTACTGCCAAAGGTAACAATATAATATAAATTTAACAATATAGCAATAAGAAGGGGTGTCAGATTTTGCTGTTGGCGGGCAGCAAAGGGTTAAGAACATCATCGATCTAGAGTGATCAAAGGGCTCGAATTTTGGAATCCAGTAGTTTCTGCAGTTCACGCTGGCATTACGCGCGTTGGATCCGGTATCAAGGAAGCCATTGAGTTTTCACATAATTCTTAAGTTGCCTTTCCTATGCCTGATGACATCGAGGAATTGATTCGCAGATGAATGACAGCTTACAAGTTGGCTGAAGAATCACCTTCAGGCTCCAGCAACGTTTCGTTCTCTCCCACTAACCAGTTCAGTAAATCACGCAACAGAGTCTCCATGAAATAAAACTATGACGCCCTGCATGGCGCGATGCTTCCAAGAGTCGAACCTTCCAAGCATTTGTCTAGGCCAAAATGAATTACTGTTAAATGAAGCCAAAAGAAATTACTGTCCCTCCAATCATTCAAAATGTGTTGACATTTTATGCGTTTCATTGACATACTCTCGGAAGTAGTAACGCCTTTGAATGTAATAGCAATGGTAGAATTTAATTTATTTATTTATCTGACCATAACTCGGACTGTCTTAACTGGAAAAAAAAAACTATTAAAGTTTCCGGATAAAGCAGATAAATATTAGGCGAGTCCATGATGAAGCTAGTACAAATTGACTTAGTCTAACTGCATTGCCAGTTTCCCAGCAGAGTGCAAAACCAGGTCACTGCTCCATCTTATATCCGATAAAATCTAATAAAGAACCAATATTTTCTAATGCTGCAATATTCTGTACCTATTACCTGTGATTGTTTGAGCTTTTCTGTTGCAAAAAATAGGATAGAATTAATAAAATATAGAAACAAATTTAAAATTAATTAGTTGGCAATTCATGTATTAATTTGCATTTATTCCTTTACTATTTTTAATATATATAGTTGTCTATGCATAACTTTTTGCCCACCCTTTGTTGAAACTACTCAGAAACATTTAAAATTGTGCTTTTTTACTATAAAAAAATGTATATGGCGATGCCAATATTTTTCTCCATAATAAAATGTATCCACCTGTATTAAGATTAGATGGATTTAAAAAAAAGTTAGTGGCTTTCGGTTTTACCTACTGACGGGAGTCACCGCCGGGGAGGGTGCGCCCCCCCCAATATTTTGGCTGGAGGAGACTGTCCCCTCAAACCTAAATAATTGAAAAAAAAATACGATTTTAAGAATTTATCCGAGTTTAACCAATAAAATTTTATAAATTAAAATGATATTAGTAAAATATAAATATATATACAATATTAGTTATTTACAGCATACTCTGTCGATTGATTATACCCAATTCCTCCATCTGATACTTTATTTTCTCATATGGCCGTAAATACGAAATGCTTATTATTTTATTTTTAATTTTATTTTATTATTAGCTTATTATTTTAAACTTGAAACAAAAGTTATTAAATAAATTAATGCAAATATAATTAAAATATGATATTAATGGTTTGTGATAACTAAAATGATAAACATAAACTTGGTTATGAGTAGTAGAAACGACGAGTTGTGTAATTGTGAACTAGGTCACGCCGTCTGGCAGGACGAGGGGGGTGTATAACTAGGGTGAGGGGGGGGTGGTTGCACAATCCGGCAACGTCGCATGGAATGTGTGAGATGTGGCAACATCGCTTTGTTTACATTCGATACAGCGTGCAGTAGTAAGGATATATGTGACCTTGAGGGTCATTGACCGACCTTGTGAGGGCGAGGGGGGGCGGTTGGTTTAGGGGTAAGGCTATATGTGACCTTGAGGGTCATTGACCGACCTTGTGAGGGCGAGGGGGGCGGTTGGTTTACTAAATTCAAATCATCATAAGGATAATGTTCACTATTCAGATAGAGTTTCAAGTTTTTCAATTTACAACTATCAAACTGACTGTTATCTTTGGTTGCGTTTCTCGTTCGATCAGTCTGGAATGCGATAATAACATACCGCGGCTTTTCTAAATTTGTCGATGTTTTGACAGTCCAATTTTCTTGCTGCGAAGTAGGTAAATTTGGGTATTCGTAAAGATCCCATGATCTGAACGGTATAGTAATTATCTTGTATTTCTCTACTATTTTCAACAACCTTAGTCGTTCTTGATCGGGGACACGAACATGTGGCATCCTCCATACCACTTTATCTAATTTATTTGTACATCATCGCTACCCTTTATGCAGTTCAAGTCCGTACTCGATCTGATCAAAACGAGTTCTTGCTTAAGATTAATTAAAATTTTAGAATATTAGTCTTCACATGTCCCTAAGAGAATATCCAGTGGCAGGCATAAGCTAAAAAATCCGTCTTTATCGATTGAAAGAGTTTTATCGATGCCAGGTATTATCCACCCCGAATTTTCAAGACCTTTTACTTGATTAGGTGAAAACGAAGCGTAACATTTAAGCGTTGCAGTTATTCCAGGGTTTCTGACTCTATCAACTTCAATGCCATTTAATTCGTATCTGATCTCATCAAACAAAAACGCAAACGCGTTATTAGTCAATTTTGAAGTAGTTCCAGGAGTATCGTCTTTTTTTTAAAATTCGTCCTTCAATGTAAATAAAACTTAAAGAAGGAAACGTATAAACGAAAATAACGTAAAAATTAGACAAAATTCTTTAAATAAAGTATCCCCTCTGTTTGGCCAATTTTGATAAAAAATTTACTGCCGCATCACGGGCATATACACACACTAAATACCCATTTTCAGGTTCGCACGGTTTATAGTTTTTGAGCTAGTCTCTTCACACACTCATAGACACAGTCGAAATTTTTCACGACCGCAATACTTTCCTTACTATTTATTTCATATATAGGTAAGTGAAAGTAAAAAGTAAAAAAATCATGTCTGGCCTCTTCTTTCTAGTGCTTTGGAATGGGTCACCTTTACAGGGTATTAATTAACCGGAACAAAAAAAATATAGAGTAATGATATAACATATTATATTTTAATGGAAAAACAGAAATTAAGAAAAAAAATACATATCCATTAAATCATCTACTCCTTGAATCAAAAAAGTAATATTATCCTCTATACCCCCTAGCCAGTAGCCCACTATACACATCTTAATCCGTCCTAACTATTTCTATCAACTAACAACATTTATTTATACAACTATTTACAACATATATAATTTTTATAAGTGAAACCATTCAACTATTTAACTTTACGATACATCTCATTCCCTAATAAAATGAAATATTTAAAATTCCCGACTCTTACAATTGTTACTTAATTTATAAAATGAGCAAAACAAGATTATGTGAAATAAAGCTGAGGCTATGCATGGGTGTCAATTAACTCAAACGATGTCAACTTTACAAACAGAATATTCCACTAGTTGACACGTTTGAACGGATAGTTGACACCCCTGTCGAACATTGGTTAAGATGGAGATAGATCAGTAATTCCAATACCGATATTAAACCAAGATATTTTTCAAATCAAGCAAATTATTTTAAACTATCAGTTTCATCAGAATAAAAAACACCAATAGTTGACATCGATGTCAACTATTGAAATTAAGGGTTAATTTTTGTTCTAATAGTTGACACCCACATTTAAGCCCTAAAACATTGTATAAATAAATTGAAAAGGATATAAAATGATTCCCATGATCTTAATGAATATCATGAAAGTAGTTAAAAAATAATTTAACACAAATAAACGAACTAAAAAGCTTTTTAATATGACTTACCACACTCATGAAACAGGGAAGCAGAAACCACTTGTTGAGTCCACTAGGAAATTCTCCGTTATAACCTCTCACAAATCAGTTTCAGTTTTCATCACACTAATGCAGATGGTAGCACATATAACTAGTATAACTCGGGAAATTACCGCCATATTTTGAACCAAAACAATCTATCATGAATCTTATTATTCACACTTTTTGTACAAAATGTCAACTATTGGAGCACTGTCAACTATTGGTACAGTTACCCTACGCTTTCTTACATTTTCCATGAATTTTCCAAAACACGAGTTATTCATTAGTTTAAAGAAATCAGACTCAAAAGGATTGGTAGACATTGCTCTATGTTTAGTGTTTAGATCAATATATGGTACCAACCATTTTTTTTGCTTAAATCTTAAAATTCTATGAATTTTTGTCAGTTTAATCCCTAGATTTAGAGCTTGTTTCAAATTGATATAATGAACGATATAACGAGTTTTCGGTGTAAGCGTAGTCATTAACTTTTCAGTTGTTTTTTTTATCGACAGGAGGTTTTGATTTTTCAGGCAATAAGGGAAATTGAGAGTGCAAATCATGTAATGTTTCAGGATAATCAATATCAACGTCCAGAATGTACCCTACTTCCGATTCGTCAGGAACGTTTAACATCTAAATCTTGATCGTACCACTCGAAGACCCCGTACGGAAGGAAACTGTTCATTCAAGTTGTTCACGTCTGCATAAATTAAATAGCTCATGGGTTGATTCGGATCATAATCATCTATTAAACAGTATCATCATGGATCTAAACAGTAGATGTCCATACAGAGTTTCCGAAATTTTTCAAATACCTCACATAATAAAATTACGTCCGTTTTTATATATATTTCAGTATATTCTTTTATGTTCTTGATATTAAAAAATTTCCAAATTGTTTGAGCATGTTCGTAATCAGACTGAGAAATATTTTCTAACGTCAGGTCATTGTAAAATTTGTCTAATGTGGGTAACTGGGTTTCTTCTAACCGCGACAATGAATCTATGTAAGAATATGGATAGATTCCTTTTTTCGTTAGCAATTCAACTTTGGATTCGTCAGGGATTAACTGATACAAATGAGGGAAAGTGATCGAGAGATTCTCAGAACCCGTTTTCGTATCTGATCTCATCAAACAAAAACTCAAACGCGTTATTAGTCAATTTTAAAGTAGTTCCAGGAGTACCGTCTTTTTTTAAAATTCGTCCTTCAATGTAAATAAAACTTAAAGAAGGAAACGTATAGACATCTTGTTGATAGATCGGAATTCTGATTTCATCAGACTTGTTAAAAGTGTTGCCTGCATACGGCTGATGCGAATGATATTGAAATTGTGTTTCTGTTCAAATTTCACGTCTGATGTTATGTTTAGTATATTATTCATATTTTTATTTTTAACTGAAAACCACACTGTTTTAAAAAGGTTGCGTTTGCAGGTGTTAACGCCTTGATGATTTAGGTTTACTAAATCTTAATGGGGTCTGACATCTCCTTTTTTAACCAGCTAGATTCCGGTTCAAGACTATCTCTGGTAGAATCAATCCCCATTTTTCTTTACATGTAATCTTATAGTAATTGTTTCCCCTCTAAAATCAATAAGCTCGCCGTTCTGATCTACTAAACGAACAGTAATATTGTCAACTGTCCTCACGTTAGTAGGATAGTAAATGACTGGATTCGGGGTTTCGATGATTTTATATCCTGATTCTACTGTAGGAAAGAATTGATGTATACTATGATCCGGATCTCCATTCATGAAAGACCCCGACGCGATGTTACAATGAATCGAAATAGTATTTACACTAAGAATTTTCACAATGTCGTTTGATTCAGTATACTGATGCCCTGGGTTGATGACTTTTTCGGGGCTAGTAAAACCCAATAGCGGGCCGATGGAATGTGGTTTGCCTTGACAGTTGAAAAAACCCAGCTTAGACGATCTAATTTCAGTCTTTAGGTTACTTGCATTTCCTCTGAGTACAAGTCCAGCACCCGGATCACGGTGAGCGATTTCATCGCTTAGAAAAGATTGTATAGCATCGATATCATACGATCCTTCAGGTATTTGAATGGCCAGATCACCGAAATAAAATATATCGTTAACACCCTTTCTTATGTTTGAAATAGTATTATATGTGTCAAAAGATAATAACCCGATTGTACAATCCGACCCTAATTCTTGAGGAGATAAGAAGTTTGCATGAAGAACGCTAGAATTGCCTGTAAACGTTACTGTGTAGCTCATAATTATTAATGATCAAAATTTATGAGAAACATCGGCTAAATACTTTAAGCAAAGGTGTCCACAAACTGGAGTATTCCACTTTTGATAACGACGGCGGTTATATAATACTTGACAGTTGAAAAAACCCTGCTTAGACGATCTAATTTCAGTCTTTAGGGTACTTGCATTTCCTCTGAGTACAAGTCCAGCACCCGGATCACGGTGAGCGATTTCATCGCTTAGAAAAGATTGTATAGCATCGATATCATACGATCCTTCAGGTATTTGAATGGCCAGATCACCGAAATAAAACATATCGTTAACACCCTTTCTTATGGTTGAAATAGTATTATATGTGTCAAAAGATAATAACCCGATTGTACAATCCGACCCTTATTTTAGAGGAGGTAAGAAGTTTGCATGAAGAACGCTAGAATTGCCTGTAAACGTTACTGTGTAGCTCATAATTATTAATGATCAAAATTTATGAGAAACATCGGCTAAATACTTTAAGCAAAGGTGTCCACAAACTGGAGTATTCCACTTTTGATAACGACGGCGGTTATATAATACTTGACAGTTGAAAAAACCCTGCTTAGACGATCTAATTTCAGTCTTTAGGGTACTTGCATTTCCTCTGAGTACAAGTCCAGCACCCGGATCACGGTGAGCGATTTCATCGCTTAGAAAAGATTGTATAGCATCGATATCATACGATCCTTCAGGTATTTGAATGGCCAGATCACCGAAATAAAACATATCGTTAACACCCTTTCTTATGGTTGAAATAGTATTATATGTGTCAAAAGATAATAACCCGATTGTACAATCCGACCCTTATTTTAGAGGAGGTAAGAAGTTTGCATGAAGAACGCTAGAATTGCCTGTAAACGTTACTGTGTAGCTCATAATTATTAATGATCAAAATTTATGAGAAACATCGGCTAAATACTTTAAGCAAAGGTGTCCACAAACTGGAGTATTCCACTTTTGATAACGACGGCGGTTATATAATACTTGACAACCTTTGAAATAATCTAACAATTGAGGAGGAGGTTTTAAATTTCCAAAAGAATCAAAGTATTTCACTACATTATCTTTTTTTACATAACAGACCCAATGACCAGGTTCTGAACTTGTATTTAAATTCACAATTGCTGACTCGAGTTTTTTTGGATATTTTGGAAGATTATCAATCATAAACACACCACGAAAATTTGGAACATTTAAAACTTTTGCTAAATGATTCAATTCCAAATCGGTCAATGGTTTATTTGGTAGTCATATTTTTCTTGGTCTTTTTTGTCGGGTTGTAAAAAGACCGTAACCATTCTTATACGGTTTCAAATAAAGTCGTTTCCAACTTTTTGACCTTCCATGGCCAAATTATGCCTCTTTTGCTCATCCAATTTTAGTTTGGCTTCTTTAGCTTCATTGATCGCCTTGGCTACACTCGCGGCTCCCCCTGCTAAAGACCCCACCGCGGAAAGTCCTGCCATCAATGGTACAAGAAATTGGAGAAAACCTCCCTGTTTTGCCAGCGGAAGAGCTCTTGGCGGTGAAGGTTTCGCCTTACCCCGTAGATGCATTTTAGCCTTTTTATATGCCGCTTTTGATGCATTGAGAATAGATGATACATCATCTACTTTGGACGATTTAACCAAATCTTTAAAACTAATCTTCTTCTTTTTCTTCCTCAGCCCCGATCCAATTTTCCTTTTTGCTTTCATAGCATTCGTAACTAACCAAGCCGAGGCTTTTTCTCCCCATGACGAATCTGGAGCTTTATTCCGTTTCCAAGCATTATCAGCAAGAATCTTTTCCGCTTGTTTACGACCAGAGTTGGGCAAATTGTAATCAGCATAATGATTTGTGAATATGAATAATTGGTAATCATAAAACAAATGAAAAATGAATAATGGTTATCCGAATCAAATTATACCGAATCAAATTCGGTCTGCATATTTGATGATGTCACCATGGAAGATCAGGATATAATTAAACAATACTTTAGTTATTGCCGTCATATGAACCTCGATTGCTTTTATTTAACACAAAGTTATGTTTGTATCCCGAGACATCTTATCAGGTGTAATTTTAACTTTTTAATAGTTTTTCCTCAAGATGAATTAAATTTAAAACATATTTATGATGAACACGTAAGCATGCCAGATTTAAGTTTTACTCTTTTTAAAGACAAGTGCTCGTTATGCTGGAAAGAACCGTTTGGCTATCTCGTTATTGATAAAAGTAGGGGTATGAACGATGGACGTTTTAGAAAAGGAATCGACACATACATTGTAGATATATAAAGAGCAATCTCGGCAGTAATTATCATTAACAATCATGGACCCGAAAGTCACTCGTGAAATAATAAAAACAAGTGAGATTTTGAAAAACAAATTTCGAGCATTGAAGCGTAACCTCCAGGATATTGAAACGGGTCGTCAAGAATTTTTTACACCCGTGCTTCAACCTTTAGAAGACATTAAACAATCATTAAAATCCAAACCGGAACTGACTTCCACAGAAGGTGTTAATGAGCGGGACGAATCGCCAGATAAAAACGAGTCTGCTAGTATTTACCGAAAATCAACTTTATTGCTGAAAACAACGCCTCACTACAAAAGAGCTAGACCGTTATCTAGTTTTTCCTTTCCCGTATTATCATCTGAAGGATGCGAGGACGAGTATGTGACTGACGAACCACTATCAGAGTTAGTCAAAGAATACGCTAAAAATCCACAAGGAGAAGCCGAATTGAAGGAACATCTCGCCGAATTTGGAAACCTGCAAAGGGAATACTTGGATAAGATTTAAAAAAAAGACGATGAGGCATATGACGATCGTTATGGAATTAGAGTCATGCCTTTAGGGGAGTAGCTATTGGAGATTCGACAAACGTTCGGCTGTTACCAAACAGCGACGATATTTCTATAAACGACATAGAGTATGAAGGAACTCCGGGATTGTTGCAGCTACTCTACTTGAAAAACCCACAAGATTATAACGAGGCCGACTTGGAAAATTATAAGAATATTTTAATCTCGACCAATGCACACAGGAGAGGCTATAGCGAAGAACAAGGGGTATTTAGAAACAGATCTGAGAAATATAGAAATGTAATATCCAAGTTATTTCCACCGGAAACCTTAAAACTCCATCCCCCTTCATCAGCTCCGGTCTCATAAAAGGGGCAATGGTCATATGAGAGCCGATAAACCTCTGTATGAGTATTGGAACGATCCAAATGTGCTAGTAAATCGTCTAAAGCTGTTAATGGCTTCCGCTCATGCTGGTCATGAAGGACACCAAAACGAAATAGAATCAATAATTGAAGAGCTACGAGAAGAAAATATTATATATTAAAGACTATATATAGCTAAGTTTAGTATAAACAAGTTCGGATCTCACATGTCATTAAAGCACTCCAAATATAAAAAACGCTATTTTCCGTTTAGCATATTGAAGTCTGTAACGGACATCGATGCACGCAATTTACGAATAATCAATGTTGCCAACCCAATCACAGCTCATGACGCTGCTAATAAAGTGTATTGTGATACGCTAGCGGCTACTTACACTGATTTAAACAATTGGCCCGGGGGGTTTTTAGGTTTAGGTTTTGTTGTTTAAGGACACACAACTACTGTGGTCATTAGTGTCCTTTATCAATTAGTTTAATTTTCATCTTTCAATATGAGATTATATTTTGTTGAGAATGTTATTATTCTTAAGAAACACTATTACTTTTTCAATATTTGTGATGCTATCTCCCAGAATCGTTTTGCACTTTCTTTCAATACGTAAATTTTGGAAATAATCTTCGAATAGGGGACAGTCCTCAAAGATGTGGATAATACTTAACTGCACGTTGCAATGGACACATTTCGGTGGTGTATCCCTTTCGATGAGATATCCGTGTGTTAAGCGCGTGTGGCCGATCCTTAATCTTGCGATGACTACTTCCTCTCTCCTGTTTTTGCGGTCAGAGCTCTTCCATGGTTTTATTTCTTTTTTTATGGTTTTCAGTTTGTTGCTCTCTTCAGTTGTTTCCCAGAGGTGCATCCAAGTCATGAGAGCTTGGTGTTTTAAATATTTTGCAACGTCTGTTGTAGTGTAAATATTAGTTATTTCCATTAATGATGCTGCTTCCTTCGCTGCTTGGTCAGCCGCTTCATTGCCTCGGATCCCTACATGCGATGGTATCCAGACTAATATTATAGTTTTGCCCATGTTTTTGATTATCGTAGAATAAGCTTGAGCTTTTTTGATTACGTTGTCTTTCGAATATATATTGTTGAAAGCTGTTATTGCAGAAAGGCAATCCGTAAAAATAACAAAGTTTTCCTCTTTTCGTTGCATTATGTGATACAGAGCTGCACTGATTGCAAAACATTCTGCAGTGAAATTGCTGGTTGTATTAAGGAGCCTATATTTTATTGTCTTTGAACCGAAAATAATGGAAGATCCTACGTTATGGTTTGATTTGGAACCATCGGTATAAATGAACTGGCTATTGTTATATTTATCAACGATTTTTCGATATTCTAAAAGATATTTGGTTTCTGTAGTATTATTTTTTTTGTATTTTTTTAACGATAAATCTATGGATGGCAGTTTTAGGGTCCAGGGCGGGTGATTATATTGATCTGTGTTTATTTGGAGGTTTCTAATTTCTTCTATATAACTTCTTGCTCGGATTCCAAGTGGTGCTGGTAGTCTCTGGTTTTCTGAGTATCGTCTAGTTTTTGTTTGAAAAATATGTTTCCATGCTGGATTTTTCTTGTTAAACTTTAATCTTCCTACGTATCCGCAAGCTAGCTGATGTCTTCTTACAGCTAGTGGAGCTATACCTGCTTCTACACATAAGCTGTTTACCGGACTAGTTCTAAAAGCTCCAGTTGCAAGTCGGATACCCGCGTGGTGGACCGAGTCCAGAATGGAAAGCTGTTTAGAGTTTGCTGATGAGTAGACAAAGCTGCCATAATCCAATTTCGCCCTTATTAAACTAGTGTATACCCTTAACATACTGGATCTGTCCGCTCCCCACGAGCATCCAGCTAAGACCTTAAGTATATTTAGCCTTTTTACACATTCTTCCTTAAGACTTCTAATGTGGTCTTTCCAGTCTAGTTTGTAATTGATAATTAGGCCTAAAAACTTAACTTTTGGTTCAAAATTTAAGTGCCTGCCTCTATACGTTAAATCTGGGAAAGGAGTTGGTGTTCTGTGTTTTGAAAAAAGGAGACATTTTGTTTTTTCTAGGGAAAATTGCAAGCCAGATTGAATGGACCATGATTCTAAATTGGACAAACAATTTTGTAGTGTTCTTTTTATTCTATTTTCGTTTCTGAAAGGTAATAAGAGGGCTAAGTCGTCAACAAATAAAAAAATCCTAATAGGCTTGGGTATTATGTTAGTAACTTTATTGATGGCTATAGCAAAAAGGGCGCAGCTCAAGACACTTCCCTGAGGTATTCCATTGGTCATTGCTTTTACTGACGAAAGATGATTACCGACCCTAACTTGGAAAGTACGCTCCCACAGAAAGTTTTTTATTAACGCGAGAAGGCGCCCACAGAATCCCCATTCCTTTAGCTGTTGCAATACGATTAAAGGGCTTAAGTTGTCGTAGGATTTTTCAATGTCTCTTTTTTTTCAGCGAAGCAGTTTAGTATCTCATGTTCGAGGGTTACTAAATGGTCTAATGTTGAACGACCTGCTCTAAATCCACTTTGTGCTTCTGATATTAGGTTACTTTCCTCTAACAACCATGTTAGCCGCTTAAGCACCATTTTTTCCATAAGTTTACATAAACAGCTGGTGAGTGAGATGGGCCTGTAACTAGAAGGCAATCACTTATTTTTACCCGGTTTTAGAATTGGGATTATAATAGCTCTCCTCCAGATATCCGGGAAGTCCTCCGTGCACCAAACGTGATTGTAAAAAGCTAGAAGTGCATTCATCGCCTGACTGGGTAGATTTTTCAACATATCGTTGTGGATGTCGTCTACACCTGGTGCAGATGGTTTTAACTCTTTTATGCAGACTAATAGCTCAGCTTTAGTGAATTGGAGGTTATATTCATGTTCTAGTTGATTTTCGGTATTATTTATTCCTATGGTATCTAATGAAAATTGTGTTTGAGGGGAGTATAGGTTAGAATAATATTTTGCAAAATGTTCGGCTAATATTTCTTGATCTTGTTCGACATGTCCATCTATTAAAAGTGATGGCTGGCAGTCTTTATAATGTCCTTTAATACTCTGAATTTTTTTCCAGAACAATCTTGGTGGGGTATCAGTTGAAATAGAATTTAGAAATTGTTCCCAGGACTGTTTCTTTTTGTTTTTGATTACCCTGCGAGATATAGAACGGCTTTTCTTATACTCGATAAGATTCACTAGGGTAGGTGCTTTCTTAAATTCTTTTAAGGCCCTTCTTCTTTTCTTAATGACTTCTTTGCATTCCCTATCATACCACGGGACATTTTTATTTTTGGAATTAATATGACTTGAACTTTTCGGAATAGACATGTTCGCTGATGCTATAATCGCGGATGTTATGTAATTGTTTATTTCGGTACTATTGGTGGTTGATGAGAAATCCGAATCAGTTATGGTTATATTATTTTAAAATATTGTCCAGTCAGTTTTCTCTGTGATCCATATTGGGTGTTTTGTAGTTCGAGTGTTGCCATTATGAAAACTAATTACTATTGGAAAATGATCGCTAGAGTATTGATCTTGGGAGACCTGCCAGTTGAAATGAGTAAAAATGTTAGGCGAGCACCAAGTCAAATCGATGCATGAGAAGGTATTGTATGCCGGGCTTAAATATGTAGGATCTTCTGTATTAAGAATAATGGAGTCAGTGGTGTCAATAATTCGTCTTATAATATTTCCCCGCATAGAGCAGTATGAGGACCCCCAGGATGTATGGTGTCCGTTAACATCGCTCATGCATTGATAAGGGGAGGGAAGCATGTTCAAAAAATTAATCAAATCTCTCTCTGCAAAACTTTCAGGTGGGATGTAAATATTGCTAAGGAAGATAGGGAATTTGAGAAAAACTTTCACAACTATAGCTTGCATAGAAGTATTTACTATTGCTAATTCCGAAACTAGTTTTTTATGGACAGCAATTAGAACCCCGCCAGAAGCCCTATTGCTATTTTCAAAATCATTTCTGTATATATTATAATCTTTCATATTAAATGTTTTACTAGGTAGTAATTTAGTTTCTTGTATACAGATTGCTATCGGTTGATATTTATTAATCATTAGTTTTAATTCCTCTTGTTTTTTTATTAAACCATTACAGTTCCACTGAATGATATTGTTTAATGAATTCATGTTGTAGGGT
The DNA here is from genome assembly GCA_911387785.2 of Aelia acuminata. Lineage (NCBI taxonomy): Eukaryota > Metazoa > Arthropoda > Insecta > Hemiptera > Pentatomidae > Aelia > Aelia acuminata. Next base: position 66,257,391 of record OU426980.1, on the reverse strand, counting down.
GTAAATTAAAGTAAGAAATAAAAAATAAAAATATTATGTATAATTTTAAAATGAGAAAAAAATATAATACATAAAATAAAATAAAAATAAATAAATAAATAAAAAATTTCAACTAATAGCATTAAGATATATTGTAAAATCGAGCTTAGAAAATATGGTCTAATTAGTTTCCATTCTTTCTTTACTCGTATTTCGGCTCTGTGGTCTACTTCTAGATTTACTTCTAGATCTCCTAACTACAGTCCACTCGCCCTGCGGGTCCTCTTGGCGGTTACCGTGGGGAGTTTTGACTTGGTTAGGGATCACTTTTTCCGAAGGTAAAACCCTCGGTTCAATCGGAAGTTCATTAGAAGCTTCCTTAATTATTTTAGGGTTAGGAGAAAGGGTTGAGGAATGAGGTAGTGAGGAGGGGACTGGAGGTGTGTGTTGAGGAGGAAGGGGGGAGGAGTGGGGGGATTGGGTGGAGGGGGGAGCTGCAACGCTATTAACATTTGAGCGCCCGATAAGTACGGGCTTATTATTTGCCACTGGCTTCACCGGCATTTTAAAAATCGAATGATCGTCATTCGAAACATCTGTTTATACACTAACTGATTTTTTAGTTTGAACGATATTGGAAAACGACATGCTCATTTTTATAGGGTGCAATAATTCGTATTTTTTTTAGCAGCAAAGTATGTAATTTTTCACTCTCTTGAAGTCCTTTAATTTCTTTTTCTTTTAAAAAAATAGGACAATTTTTCGAAAACGAATCGTGTTGGCCCTGGCAATTTACACATTTTACGGGATTAACACACTCTACACCTTCATGCTTATTCTCTCCACAGTATCTGCAAATCGGTTCTTTATTACAGGCTGTCTTTGTATGACCAAATTTTAGACAAACGTAACAACGAGTTGGGTTCGAAATAAACTGCCTAACAGTAATATTTTAAAATCCTATTTTAATTTCAGAGGGGTTTGTGGGGCTGTTAAAAGTAATTAGATAATTATGGCTGTAATTTTTTTCATTATTTTTATAATACGTCAATCTTTTAACATCGACCACATTTTGAGCCTTTAATTCATCCTTTATTTCTTCGATAGAACAATAATTGAGTTCGGGGCACCATATTATTCCTTTATTTTGGTTCAGTTTCCCATGAACTTCTACTTTAATTTGAAAATTATTAAGAAGATTTTCGCACTTTAGAAGCTTTTCTGATTGTGCATCTGAAAAAACTTCAACCAAAAGGCTCCCATCTCTTAATTTCTTAACTAATTTTACTTCGTCTACCAGATTTTTTATACTTTTATAAATAAAAAATGGCGACACCTTTGTAAAATTTAAAGGATTTCCGTCGTTATCCGTTCCTACCCTTTTAATTACCAAAAATTGTATACACATTTTAGACTTCAGTTCACTATTCCCTATAAGGGTTCCTTTAAACTTCGTTTTTTTCCGTTTCGCAGGCGGAGAGTCCGCCATGATTATTATTAATTAAAATCTAAAGAGATAAGACTGATAAATTAAAAGAATATTAAAACAAAAATCTTCTAATAGGAAAATATTGTTAAAAAAAAAAATAATTAAAATGAAAATGAAACTGAAACTTATCGCTTGTTGTTCGTTTGGTGCTTAATCCCCAGGAGCTCTTGAGCCGTACGTCCTCACTCCACCAAGTATAAACACAAACTCCAATTGGCCCGGTAATTGGATTGATGGAAAAAGAAAAAGACTTGTCAACTTTGCACCACCTATAAATAAACAGGATGTTGTTACCAAAGAATTTTTGAACAGCGTTGCTTTAACCTTGGTTGAAGGTATATATGACTCTCTTGATAAGAGAATAACAAACGTAGCTGAACCTGAGAAGGAATCTGATGTGGTCACACTTGGTTACCTAAACAAAGTACTTGAGAAGAAGTAGATGGATTCATCAATAATTGAAAGAACTGTTGTAAATGAATTACATAAGCCAGCTCGCAAGCAATATCCTAGGAGAAAGACAGTTTTGAAAGGAATAAATGACTTGTGGCAAATAGATTTAGTGGAGATGATACCTTATTCTCGAGAAAATAAAAGGTACAAATATTTATTAACAGTTATAGACTGCTTTGCTAAATATGCATGGGCCATACCAATAAAGAAGAAATCTGCTGGAGATGTAACTAAGGCGATGGAGAGCGTGTTTCTTTCGAGTAGACAAATTCCAAAAAATATTCAAAGTGATCAGGGAAAGGAGTTTTACAATTCCAAGTTTAAATCTCTAATGAAAAAATATTGTATTAATCATTATTCCACCTTTTCTAATATGAAAGCTTCCACTGTAGAAAGGTTTAATAGAACATTAAAACGGAAAATGTGGAAAGCCTTCAGTACGCAAGGAAATTACAAATTTTTAGATATCCTACCTCAGATTTTACCAGAATATAACTCATCATTTCATACAACAATTGGTATGAAACCAATTGATGCAACTGTTTCCATTTTATCTATTTACAACATTTATTTATACAACTATTTATAACATATATAATTTTTATAAGTGAAACCATTCAACTATTTAACTTTACGATACATTTCATTCCCTAATAAAATGAAATATTTAAAATTCCCGACTCTTACAATTGTTACTTAATTTAAAAAATGAGCAAAACAAGATTATGTGAAATAAAGCTGAGGCTATGCATGGGTGTCAACTATTAACTCAAACGATGTCAACTTTACAAACAGAATATTCCACTAGTTGACACGTTTGAACGGATAGTTGACACCCCTGTCGAACATTGGTTAAGATGGAGATAGATCAGTAATTCCAATACCGATATTAAACCAAAATATTTTTCAAACCAAGCAAATTATTTTAAACTATCAGTTTCATCAGAATAAAAAACACCAATAGTTGACATCGATGTCAACTATTGAAAGTAAGGGTTAATTTTTGTTCTAATAGTTGACACCCACATTTAAGCCCTAAAACATTGTATAAATAAATTGAAAAGGATATAAAATGATTCCCATGATCTTAATGAATATCATGAAAGTAGTTAAAAAATAATTTAACACAAATAAACGAACTAAAAAGCTTATTTAATTTGACTTACCACACTCATGAAACAGGGAAGCAGAAACCACTTGTTGAGACAACTAGGAAATTCTCCATTATAACCTCTCACAAATCAGTTTCAGTTTTCATCACACTAATGCAGATGGTAGCACAGCTAACTAGTATAACTCGGGAAATTACCGCCATATTTTGAACCAAAAAGATTTATCATGAATCTTATTATTCACACTTTTTGTACGAAATGTCAACTATTGGAGCACTGTCAACTGTTGGTACAGTTACCCTACGCTTTCTTACATTTTCCATGAATTTTGGGAAACACGAGTTATTCATTAGTTTAAAGAAATCAGACTCAAAAGGATTGGTAGACATTGCTCTATGTTTAGTGTTATATCAATATATGGTACCAACCATTTTTTTTGCTTAAATCTTAAAACTCTATGAATTTTTGTCAGTTTAAAGGCCTATTTACACACATCAGTGACGGCACAGTGGCGGTACCTGTCAGTGATTCAGCTTCCTGTAATCTCTCAGTTCGTTCGATTCACACACAACCGTAACGTCACCGGCACCAGTCAGTACTTTTTTCAGCTAAAAATTACGTACTTCTTCTTCTTCTTTCAGCGGCGCAACAACTCATTGTTGAGTCAAGGCCTCCTGGATCAGCCTGCGCCATGTGTCACGATCCTTTGCCGTTTGCATCCAATTGCGCGCTCCCAGCAGTACCCGGGCATCGTGGGTCACTCCATCTCGTCACCGCAGCTTAGGTCTTCCTCTACGCCTGGAGCCATGAATTTCTTCATAAAAAACCTTCTTTGGGATGGAATTTTCATCCATCCTCGCCAAATGCCCAGCCCACCTTAGCCTTCCGAGACGGATGAATTTTGCAATGTCGGGTTCATTGAACAGTGTGTACAGTTCCATATTAGTTCCCCGACGCCATTCATTGCCCTCCATGATTCCTCCGTAGATGGTTCGGAGGATCTTCCTTTCATGAATCAGTAAAGCAGATTCATCCGATTTGGTAATTGTCCATGACTCAGAACCGTAGCTCAGGACTGGACGGATCAATGTCTTATATAACATTATTTTTGTAGCTCTCGGAAGTAGGCTACTGCGTATTGTTACGTACATAATTGTTAAATATGCCCAGATTTTCTAAAAAAGAGTTACTAATGATAGCACTTATTACCAATATTTTAGAATGTCTGAAAATGCATTCAATATTCTCTTATGGAAACTGGAAGCGAATTTGAAAAAGCAGGACACACACTGGAGAAAATCAATTTCTCCAAGAGAGCGAGATATTTATAAGATAGTGAGAGAAACCTGTAAGATTATTACTGAAAATCTGATGGAAGAATTATTACCTACGCCAACGGAGGAAAGGTGGAAGTGTATCGCTAATGATTTTCATGAAATGTGGAACTTTCCTAACTGTATTGGAGCGTTGGATGGTAAACATGTTGCAATACAGGCCCCTTCTAACTCTGGATCATTACTTTTCAATTACAAGAAAACATTTCTTATTGTTTTGTTGGCTCTTGTAGATGCTCATTGTAACTTTATTGCGGTCGATATAGGGGCATATGGTAGAAATAGTGATGGGGGAATTTTCGCTAATTCAAATTTAGGTAAAAGACTTCAACAAAAGTCTCTGAATGTGCCGGAAAATGCTGTGATACCAAACACAAATATTGAAGCGTCATACTTTATAGTTGAGCATGTGAGGCATTTCCGCTTAAAGAATATATGATGCGTCCTTACCCAGGGGGTGATTTGGATGATCGTAAGAGTAAATTTAACTATCGTTTAAGCCGAGCCAGGAGAACATCGGCAAATACTTTTGGCATTTTGTCTCAAAAATTCCGAATTTTTAACAGGCGTATACAGGCATACCCAGAACACGTTGATGACCTAATTTTGGCCGCGTGTTTATTGCACAACTTTGTGAAAAAATACGACCAAAATAGTTATAGCTACTCTCCTCATGTAGAATCGAATAGTGGGAACCGCGCACTTCAAAATTTAGAATCTCAAGGTGGGAATGCAACATTACACGCATTTCTAGTGAGAGAAATATTCACAGAATATTTCAATTCTGAAGCTGGAGCTCTTCCTTGGTTATAAATATAAAAAATAAAATGCTAAGCCGGAATGCAACATTATGCGCATTCCATTGAGAGAATAATTTACAGAATGTTTCATTTCAATTTTTTCGAAAATTATTATTCAGTGATTATGTTTTTCTCATTAGTGTAACTAAAAATGCCAAGTTTTTATTTTTTCTTAACATTAGTATTTAAGTAAAAAATCCTAGAAGGGCAATTTGCATGGAACATTTGGAATATCAAACGCTACATATATTACTATACTATCAATACAATTTGTCCTAGAATGAGGAATCTTGTACCATATTTTTATAATTGCAAGGGCTTTAATTTAGCATATAACTAGTTTGCAGTACTTAAAAGTTTAACTTTTTTTAGAAACAAATAATTATTTTATAAACAATCCAAAATCGGATTTTAAAATTTATACATTATTCAAATTGGTACAATGAAAATTTTTAATCTTTCTAGGACAAATAGTATTTGAGCTATGCGGGTTTACATGTTTTGAAAATTGCAATTCTTCGATTTTAATTAAAACAAAACAATGGTAATATATTTTATAAGAAATATCAAATATAAATAGTAATTTATGTTTGTTATTTTACAAGCTAGTACTTATTGACTCATTTTAAAAATTCATAAAGATCTGCATGAATCAAAGACCCATTGGGCTTGTTTGTAAATCTAAACATTAAAATGATATAGAATTTTGGCTATAGAATGTGATTACGTTAAATTGAATTTTTTTTTTAGAAATAAATTAATTCAGTATTATAAACAACTTTAAAGAAATTAGACAAATACAAATTTGTGTTTACTTACCAGTTGTTTTCATTTCCTCTCCAATTTTATCCCAAATAGTGTTTTTGAATTCAGTGTCCATGTACCTTGGGTTTGCCAGATCGTACAGCACAGGATACAAACGCACCCATTCAATGAGTTTTTCGTCATTTATCTTATTTTAATGAAAATCACTGTTTGAATCCGTCAGTGAAAAAATAAAAATATTGGTGAGGACTAACCTGAAATATCACCGATGGATCACTGACGGGGCACTGCCTCACTGATACGTTACTGTGCCTGTTGTGTGGAAACAGACTCATCTGAAATACATGGAAGAATATCTCAAAACAAGCCGGACGGATTATTTGCCGGTGCCGTCACTGATGTGTGTGAATAGGCCTTAATCCCTAGATTTAGAGATTGTTTCATATTGATATAATGAACGATATAACGAGTTTTCGGTGTGCTTACACATAAAGTAGTCATTAACTTTTCAGTTGTTTTTTTTATCGACAGGAGGTTTTGATTTTTCAGGCAATAAGGGAAATTGAGAGTGCAAATCACGTAATGTTTCAGGATAATCAATATCAACGTCCAGAATGTACCCTACTTCCGATTCGTCAGGAACGTTTAGCACATCTAAATCTTGATCGTACCACTCGAAGACCCCGTACGGAAGGAAACTGTTCATTGCTTAGCCATACAAGTTGTTCACGTCTGCATAAATTAAATAGCTCATGGGTTGATTCAACCCTCATCTATTATCTTCTATATAACCCTCATCTATATCTCATCAAAACTCATAATCATCTATTAAACAGTATCATCATGGATCTAAACAGTAGATGTCCATACAGAGTTTACGAAATGTTTCAAATACCTCACATAATAAAATTACGTCCGTTTTTATACATATTTCAGTATATTCTTTTATGTTCTTGATATTAAAAATTTTCCAAATCGTTTGAGCATGTTCGTAATCAGACTGAGAAATATTTTCTAACGTCAGGTCATTGTAAAATTTGTCTAATGTGGGTAACTGGGTCTCTTCTAACCGCGACAATGAATCTATGTAAGAATATGGATAGATTCCTTTTTTCGTTAGCAATTCAACTTTGGATTCGTCAGGGATTAACTGATACAAATGAAGGAAACTGATCGAGAGATTCTCAGAACCTGTTTTCATGTTTTGGACTAGCGTTTCAAGGCTGGCAGCTAAAAATTTATAACTATCTATGAATTTTATTTTAGTTTTACAATCTTTGAATGTTTTTGTAAAACTGATGTACTTTTCCGAATTACTCGAAATAGCAGTAACATCACCTTCATGATTAGCTAAAAAAGGTACAATAAAGTGCGAATCGTAACCCTGTAAATTGTGCATAATTACCGGTATGAAATCAGGTGTTTTTGCTTGTAAGTTGCAGTTTGAATGAGCCGCACCAATAAATTTAGATGTTACATGATCATGATGCCGTACTTTCAGGTCTTTATTTAATGTCTTTAGACAGATAACGCACTTATTCGTTGTTTCATAATACAACATTTCTTGCTCAGTCATTTGAGCCATGGGTTCGATTTTGCAATATATTTCATCAACCTTTTTTGCCAATTCATGAAGAGCCTCCATAAACAAAAACATGCAGTTAGCACCAGTATAAACTGAAGGTTGAAGATGTAATAGAGGAATATCTGCTTTAACCATAAGTGGTGCACAAAAGATTTACGATTTTGCACGGATTTCGTCCAAGAAATTGACGGATTTTCGCAAGGACCCTTGATCCTTTCTAAATAACATTCAAAATCAGCATATGCTACAATTTTGATTCTCTGTGTACACTGAAACTTTTTAGATTTTATTTTATCATCGCGTGGGAAATCTGTCCTAACCGGTTTATGCGCACCGCAAAATAATAAGTGTTCCTTTAATCGTTCTTCCGCGTTTTTTCCGTTTTTTGTTTTGTATCTCCAGGAAATAGATGTTAAACACCTGTGACAAATTTCTTTAGCAGATTTGTTACCGGATATTTGACTGCCAACAAGCCTGCTTAAATTGGTAATATAACAATAATGGGAGTCTCTTTCATTTTGAAGAAATAAAAGGTCAAATCTTTCTTTAAAGGTGTCTTTTTTGCTTATTCTCAAAGGAAATACCTAGTTTTTTTCATCTAAACCATACACATTGATTAAAACATTGTTTACATCCTCGAATATTTTAATGTCTTTAAAGGAAGTGGGATATGAAATACAATCAAAATTGTAATTATTTTCTAAATATTCATAGGACTTAGGATCGTTCAAACCAATAATTTTACTTAATATTGCGAATCGAAAACAATCGTTGTTTAAGTTTTTTATGTTAATTACAGCATGTTTGTTTGCTATCGCTTTCGGCAAGTCCATAAATTGTTTTCCATCAAGAGGTTTATATTTAGTTACACTCCTGGCCAATTTTTTTTGTACACCAGTTTTCTCTATTATAATGCATGGATTCCTGAATAAAAAAATTTGTATAAATAGGTTATGGAATACTAAAAACAAAATAGCTTTATAATGAATTTTATTCATGTTAACAAATTTATAATGATTTTTAAGAAAAACTGATATAAGCAAAGTTGGCCAAATTTATTTGTACAAATTAGAAACCATAAAAAATATATAAAAAAACTTTAGTAAGAACTAATAATTAATAGTATTTCCCTTGTCTTCAATCACTTTCAATAATCTTCTATTCATAGAAGTGCATAGATCCTTCAGCAAGTTTGGCTTATTGTCCTTAATAGTTTTCGCCGCTTTTTGGATCGCCTCCCATAACTCATTGTCCGTTTGGTACGCTCCCTTTTTATAAACTTCTGTGGATAGTGACATCCAATAATTTTCGATGGGATTTAGGTCAGGAGAGCGTGATGGCCACTCTAAAACTTGCAGACCCATATCAGACAACCATTGTTTTGTTACTCGAGAGACGTGCCATGGAGCGTTGTCTTGTAAAAAGTAATAATCTCCTTCCGGGAACTTAAAATTCATCCAGTTTATTACCTTTTCACGTATAAGTGCTAAATATTGCTGACTGTTCATTCTTCCAGTGACTTTTTCTAGGAGATAATCGCCTGACGCTGTAATTGCATCCCAGACCATCATTCCACCACCTCTCATCTGCCGTTTGGGACGGTTAAATACTGTTTTAGAGTTATTTTCCATATAACTAAATTCGTTATATGGACCGTCTTTTGAAAAAAATTTCTTATCTGTGAAAACTGTACGTGTCCAGATGAAATCCCCTAAGGACAGCCACTCACGAGCCTTTTTAACGCGATTTTCCCGATGCGCTTTGCTGCGGGTAGTTTTTTATCAACTTTCCTCCATTTTACACCAATCTCAGGAAGAAATCTTCTAACTGTTCGATTGGAGGCAATTAAATTGAGGTTTTCCTTCAAGTTTCGGGATGTCACAAGTTCACCTTCTTTGGCTAACCTTCGAATTTCTCGTTAAACACGCGCTTCCGAACGTCTAGTAATCTTTGGTTTGGGTCCTCTTTTCATTTTAATGCGGTCATAATCATTTTTTGCCATATAGGCCACCGAAGTATACCGACTTAACTTTTCGGCGACAGCACTATAACTTAAGCCTTTTTCAACTTCTTTTTTAACTAGGGTAACTAAATCCTTGGAATACATTTTCTTTTAATCACAGATACTCTACTCTCGGAGTGAGAAAGAAGACTGAATCAATAGACACTCTTATCTACTATAATCTTTTAAAAGAAAATGTGTACAATTTAATTTGGCCAGCTTTTGTTTGATATTTTATGACTAATTCTATTTCCATTTCAAAATATTGAGTGTAAACATTTTTAGCAGGCCAACAACCTTATACATTCTTTAAAATAAGTGTAAACAATCATGTCACTTCATTGAGCATAAAAAAATCAAGTAAGATCCTATAGTTTTACACATTCTTAATTTGCACAAAAAAATTTGGCCATATCTGTAGATGCAAACAAAGATAATTACACGATACAAATGTCCAGCCAGAACCTTTAGTTTCAAAGGAATCTAATTCCGAAACTATTTTTTCATATGAGTTATTAATATATTTGTACAAATCAGTTGATGAATCTATAATTTGTTGACGGGTCTTAAAATTCATATCTGCCTTTTCCTCATAATTTGGACCCATTTTTTTGTAGGAACAATCTAACTGCAAATTAATTTTGAATATGTTCCATTGTTCTAAGTAAAATTTTAACATATTAATAATTTTTTCTCTTTTTGACTCCAGAAAGTCTTTCGGAAATGCATTGAAATCACGATTTTCAATATAAAAATCTATCACTTTATTACCAAATGCTGATTTTTTAATACCTGGTTCAATTGTAGCTAAAATTTCAAGTTGTTCCTTACTATAGAATTTATGTTTCTTAGGTTAGCTAATTCCTATTTCTGCAATATTAGACCCCGATGAAGATGGTATTAGCGAATGTATTCTTTTTTTAAATGGTAAATGTGATTGCTATGAAGATGAAACAGCAGGTGTTGGGAAGTTTTCCATTGATAATTGGCTACCTATATCAGCAAATGCTTGAGGGGAACTGACACGTTTTTCTTTACATGCGAGCTTTTTATGATGTTCGCAGCTAAATTTTGATTTAAATTCACGATTGCGATCTAAGCATGTATAAAATTTCCATTTGCATCTGTCTGCGCTCGAATTTAATATTAACAACCCACATTTTGAACATAATATAACATCAATACCTTTTCCTTCGGCCATCATTCAGTTCAATTACATAAACCTAATTTTGTAAGCTTGTTTCTCCTTTCCTTCATATACCATGCTCAATGATCCTAAAATCAAGCATATCATTTCAGTTAAATATTACACTTTTTTATTATTGCTATTTTAAAAGAAATAAAAAACTCACCATCATATTGTTCGATGTCTTTTCCAGAAAAGCATTCTTGGTATCTTTTTGGTAAAACTGTCCGTTTACCCCCTCTATGATGGCTTGTAATGCTTCTCCATACTCCGTTGATTTGAGAGCCAGCTCTAAAATCTTATAAGTTTCTCCTTTCTCGAGCTCACCAATTGTCTTATAGATTGTGGACCTGTTCAATTTTTCAATTAAAGACATATTTACAAAAATTAACAATTTGTTGTTATCTTTATGCAAGTATTAGCTCAAAAAAAGTTAAAATGACTCACCTTTAGGCAAAACTGCACAGTACTCCAGGCACTCAATTATTAAAGTTGGAAAAGTCGAGCTCCTTATATCCTCAATGTAGATGTAGGACAATCAATGGCTCTTGTCACGTGTGAAGCTGGGGGTATATTTGCGCAGTAGTGCTGACTGAGCGCTATGAGTAAATAGTTCTTTGTCGCCTTGTCTCCACCTGCAGTAGGAAATGCATCTGCAGCGATTTCCAGAGAAACTGCTCTTTCATGTCTGGGCGGGTAATAGATAACACGTAGTGCGATACATCCGCTTTCTGGACATAAATAAAATAGTCGGCGCGGCATCCTTTCAAATAGATAAAATCCTTCTCATCTGCTGGCATTGATAAAATACTACTTTATGTCTGGGTGGCTTACAAAACGCTGACTGACCATCGATAAGCGAATGAATGGTTCTTTGTCGTCTTAACTCCTCGATTATCATAGTGCAGAGCTCGCGCTGACTGGGCGTAGATAAGGCGGATTCTTTATCCGGCTCAAGTATGAATGGTTCTTTGTCGTCTTGTTTATAATCAGCGTCGGCATCCTTTTCAACAGATAAAAGACCCGTCGACCCGCTCAAGGCATCGCCTGAATGTAATCAGTGCTGAATGAGCATGTTCTCTCCCCCGCCACTGCAAGTGGGCTATATAAGAGCGAGACCGACAGGACGGCAAGGGTTTGGTACTGACCGTTATTCCTCCGACATCATTGCTTCGTAACGACAATTATGAATGAAACAGCTGAGTCATGCACCAGTGAACTGATTAGAATGAATTCTGAATGAAACAACTGAGTCATGCAACTATGCATTAAATCACACATCTGGCCGGGTTGTGCACTGTGTCAACGCACCCCGTTAAATGTAAACAAACAAAATTCCCTCTCAGAGTATGACGTCACAGGCATAATGTAAACAAAGGCCGCTAAACCAACCGCCCCCCTCGCCCTCACAAGGACGGTCAATGACCCTCAAGGTCACATATAGCCTTACCGCTAAACCAACCGCCCCCCCTCGCCCTCACAAGGTCGGTCAATGACCCTCAAGGTGACATATAGCCTTACTACTGCACGCTGTATCGAATGTAAACAAAGCGATGTTGCCACATCTCACACATTCCATGCGACGTTGCCGGATTGTGCAACCAACCGCCCCCCCCCCTCACCATAGTTATACACCCCCCCTCGCCCTGCCAGACGGCGTAACCAGGTTCACAATTGCACAATCCGTCGTTCCTACTACTGTTATGGAAGGTATCTAAATTCCTGGATTAAACAGGATATAAAATTTCTCACAATATCTTATCATAGATTGAAGTGAAAAATTATATTTAAATTCATATTTTCTTATAAAATATCCAGTAATATATAAATATTCTTAACCAAATTGGACATTGAACTCTTCAGTAAGAATCATTGGCAACTTTTGGTTATTTCTATTTGAAAGACCTGAACTTTCATAAAAAAAGTAAATTGCTATAACTGCTTATGAATAATGTTAAAAATAGTTTTCTTTCGATAAATCAAACAATCGAATATTCTTTATGAATGTTAATACAACAGCAGCAATGTCACCTATTTGTTCATTCTAATCAGTATTGAAAATAGTGGTTGAAATAGGTTACATTTTAGTTTCATTGTGAAATGTATCTCTTGATGAGTGATACACAGCTACACCTCTAGCTCTTGAGTATGGTCGCATGTATTGAGTAACACAGAAGAAATTCTTAAGATCAATATTGTACTCATAATATTATATTCTTCATATTTCATTCAAGTTTCGGAAAGTAATAAAATGAGAATCTTTGCATCAAGTAAATCTTTTATGGCAGCAGGTGCTTTCTTCCGTGATATATTTTTTTGTCAATGGTATCAGTTACAATAAACAATCTGCTGATATTTGTGTCTCATATCAAAGTTGTTGGGTATGATTTTTAACATACTCATAAATGACTTCATAAGATACTTATATATAGTAAGAGAATAAGCAAACAACAAGGGAAAATTATTACTCTTTGCTAGTACAATAATTTTCAGTGCACTCAGATTTAGCACTGCTTTCCTACTATTTTCTCACCTATCTTTTAAGAGAATTCTCGCCATAAATGAATAACCTATCTTCATATTCTATGAAGATTAATTTTTCAACACAACCATTTGCTCACCTGTCAGATGGGTCTAGATTATATGTTATGATTAGAGCTCGGATTCCCGTGAAATTGCATCTTTTTATTGGTTAATCAGAATAAAGCGAACTCAGGTTAGTTATTCGAATCAAGCCTAATGGGATGTTTTAATGAAGTTTTATACTGCACGAAATTGCACGTTTTGGGGTTTACTGCACGAAATTGCACGTTTTGAAGTTTTACTGCACGAAATTGCATCATTTGATATTTTTAAGAATAAAAATATTACAAATTTTAATTTTCTTAAATTCACATCAAAACAATAGTGAATAGCATAGGGGGAAAAAAGGGACCTTGGGAGACGTAAACAAACACAAACCTCCAATTTCCAAGAACTGAGGGTTCAGTAGTTCCTGGATGTTTACATTTTATTCCTTAATTTTCATTGTTCTGTTAATATCAAACTAGCTTCTGTTGAGTATATTGTTACTAAAAATGCCAATAATTGGAGCAAGTGTCTTCGAAAATTGCGGGATGGATTGAAAAATATTCTGAACTCAATAGGGACGGTAGTGCAGTGTTTTGTATGGTGGTAACAAGTAAACAGCGCCAGGTCCGGGCTCTCAGGTGACAGCAAGACGTGTGTGGCTAGTTACATGCTACCTGTGTGAGGGCAGCAGTGCAGTGCTAGATAACACCGGAACCTCAATGGAGCGAACGCGGAACAGTGGTTCCTGGATGTTTACATTTTGTCTCTCAATTCCCATCGTTTAGTCAGTATCAAACTAGGTTCTGTCGAGTATATTGTTACTAAAAATGCCTAAAATGGGAACAAGTGTGTCTTCGAAAAGTGCGGGATGGATTGAAAAATATTCTGAACTCAATAGGGACGGTAGTGCAGTGTTTTGTATGGTGGTAAAAATATTGGATCTGAGAGAAAATCACAAATTGATTCCCACAGTAGCATAAGTAAGTACCTAATTTTTTTTTGAACCCCAGAACGGTAACAGGGGTAGTACGTGTTATCAGACAATTGGCGGATCCAAAGGTGGGGGGGCAGTGGGGCTGCAATCCCCTCCTTTTAGGACTGCAGCCACCCCTTTACAATCGGCTGGATCCGCCCATGTACCAGACTGATTTAAAAATAAACCTACGCATCGGATATTGCATTTAGTGATTCGTTTATTTGAGTAGTATCTTTCCTTTTTTAAGATCTTCCTATTTCCAATATAATTACAGCTCACATGCGAGTATGTTACTCTTTATTCTACATCTTGATGTTACTATTTTGAGTAAATATTTTATGTTCCGATTTTTTTCATCGGAAATATTTTCAAAAATAGATGAGCAGTGTTATACAAAAGATCCAAAATTCAGTTATTTTACCAAAAGGTGTACTAAATGCAATATTATTAAAATAATTTGTAAACATAGAAGAGTTTCTATTTAAATTTACTCTCCGCTATTTATTCCAAAGTAGCTATTTCTTGTTCACAAAATAATTTAATGTCTGATTTTCAAGCAATCCATTTTTATTGCAGGTTTTTGCACGTTTTGAAGTTTTTAATGCACGTTTTGAAGTTTTTATTGCACGTTTTCAAATTTATACTGAACGGAATTCCGAGCTTTAGTTATGATTAGAGCTCGGATTCCTGTGCAATTGCATCTTTTTTTGGGAAGTCAGAATAGAGAGTGCTCAAGTTACTTATCCGAATCAAGCCTAAGGGAATATTTTAATGAAGTTTTATACTGCACGAAATTGCACGTTTTGGGGTCTACTGCACGAAATTGCACGTTTTGGGGTTTGCTGCACGAAATTGCACGTTTTGAATTTTTATTGTACGAAATTGCACCATTTGATGTTTTGAAGAAAAAATATATTACAAATTGTAATTTCTTTTAACCCATTTCATCCCAACTTTTCAAAAATTAATATTTCAGGTTTAAACTCAGTAAGCAATGAAATTAGCCCATTAGTAGTGTACGTGCTAAATATCAACCCATAAACATTTCCTGGGGGGGTTTTGTCCTCCGCCCCAAAATTGGGGCAGTGGGAACGGAAGGGTACATATCCATTATAAATTAATAATAATTTTTTTAAATTATTTTTATTCACAAACTACAAAAAGAACTTTATAATTTACATTATAAAACACATTTGCATGACATGAAGTAATATCTAAGGGATGAAACTAGGAATGAAAAATTACAAAGCAATATGCATGACAACCTACATTACATTTTTTTGTTGTACATTTCTTACAACTGATTTGTTGTACAACACCTGATTTGTGTTAGACTTGAAATTAATATATGACCATGTCCCTCGAAACTAACATCATTAGGAACTCTCTTCGAAACGCTGGGGTGAAGCCTCGGTCGTCTGGTTGGTGCTGGTTTTCTGCATTGCATTTTTTTGATTGGATATTGACTCGAAAATTTGAAATATTTTCATCCAGCATCATTACTGGGCCACAAAAAAAGGTTAGTCAATAAGTATCTTCTTTTTTTTCGCAGCAACCCACATATTGTCCAGCTGGAGGGGTTCGATGCCATGCTGAGTGGAAGATATAGTCACCACATTGTTGTCGTTTACTGGTATTTCTGACACTATGTCTAGAATTACAGGCCCTCCAATTATGGTTCGCACTGAACCATATGCACTACACCTTGTACCCAAATCTAATGGGTTTTCCATGGATGTGTTGCCCCGTGCCGACCGAAATAAGGCCAAATCAAGATCATATTTATAAAAGTTCAGACAGTTAAGATTTAGGTGAATATCTGGCCCCTATATGTTCACTGTTGCTCTAAATGCTTCATCAATAAGTTATTAGCGAAACAGTTCCTTCAACTGTGAATATTCAAATACAAAAATAAAGTAAAAAAAGAATGTTTAGATAAACGGTCCCGGCCGATCCCACTGCCCCAAAAAATGGGCACCCAATAAAACCTGTGACAAATCCCCTAAATTAAAAATATTTGATATACTGGGTATTTTCAATCATAATTAGATACATTGTAAAGTAATATTATAGTCAGAAAACTAAAACACAATAATCACTGCTCTTGAAAAAAAATTACTTACTTTTTATTGCACTCCATGCTAATAATCCTTTGTTTATTGGAAAACTATAAATCACATAAGGAATGTTATCCTGTGGCATTCACAACAATCGATACTCTGTGGTTCCGATATAGTGTGAAACCAGTTTTGATTGCAAAAAATCGCTTACATTAAACTTAAAGCATTATTATATCACTGCCCCATTTTTGGGGCAGTGGGATAAAACGGGTTAATACACATCAAAACAATAGTGGAAAAATGAATGTGAATATCATAGAAAAAATAAAGGGGACTTGGGAGATGTAAACCAACACAAACCTCCGATTTCCCAGAAATGAGGGTTCAGTGGTTGTTTGACTTTGGCCCTCCAGCAGACTGTCAGGGCTCAAAATCTGTGGCTGGTGGAAACTTTAAATACAAATCTGAGTGGACTGTATGAATAAATGAAGAAATTAAGAGAAAATAAAATGAACCTCTATTGTTTTTAAATTTACAATTTTAAAGCGGTACATACATTGATAAAATGGATACAAAACAGATTAGTATTAGTGTAAATTTTGAAGAAGTATTTTATGGATGACAAAGACGATCGTGGGGACGATGTGATTGCTGAATAAAGTTCGGGGTGGGCGATCATGCCGAAAATTTAATTTGCATCTCACTTACATTTTGATGTTAAATGTCAGGCCTGACCACATTCTGCTTCATTCTCCGCCTCAGGTATCCCCCTGAGGCAACTTCTTTCTTCTACTCCATGATTGGGTGAAGTAGATGAAACAAAAAAGAAATTGACGTGGGCCCACGAAGATACAGCGCCAGGTCCGGGCTCTCAGGTGACAGCAAGACGTGTGTGGCTAGTTACATGCTACCTGTGTGAGGGCAGCAGTGCAGTGCTAGATAACACCGGAACCCCAATGGAGCGAACGCGGAACAGTGGTTCCTGGATGTTTGCATTTTGTCTCTCAATTCCCATCGTTTAGTCAGTATCAAACTAGGTTC
The DNA here is from genome assembly GCA_911387785.2 of Aelia acuminata. Taxonomy (NCBI): domain Eukaryota; kingdom Metazoa; phylum Arthropoda; class Insecta; order Hemiptera; family Pentatomidae; genus Aelia; species Aelia acuminata. The sequence goes on along the minus strand of OU426980.1, from coordinate 66,240,038 downwards.
TGTCGAGTATATTGTTACTAAAAATGCCTAAAATGGGAGCAAGTGTGTCTTCGAAAACTGCAGGATGGATTTGAAAAATATCCTGAACTCAATAGGGATGGTAGTGTAGTGTTATGTAAATCTTGTAATAAAAAATTGGATGTGGGAGGAAATCACAAATTGATACCCGTTGTAGCACAAGTAAGTACCTAATTTTTTTTAACCCTAAAACGGTAACAGGAGTAGTGCGTGTCACAGAGTGATTTAAAAATAAACCTACGCACCGGATATTGCATCTAGTGATTCCATAATTTGAGTAGTATCTTTTCTTTTTTAAGATCTTCCTATTTCCAATATATGTAATTATAGCTCACATGCGAGTATTTTACTCAGTAATCCACACCTTGCAGTTACTATTTTAAGTAAATACTTTAGGTTCCGATTTTTTACTGGATTTTTTTTCAAAAATATATCAATAGTATTACAAAAAAGATCCAAAATTCAGTGACTAAGTATACGGAAACCAATATTATAAAAATAATCTGTAAAAATAAAAGAGTTTCTATTTCAATTTACTCTCCGCTACTTACTTTTTTTCAAATTAGCTATATTTTGTTCACAAAAATAATTTAATGCCTGATTTTCAAGCAATACATTTTAATTGCATGTTTTTGCACGTTTTGAAGTTTTTAATGCACGTTCTTGCATGTTTTGAAGTTTTTATTACACGTTTTCAAACTTTTACAGCACGGAATTCCGAGTTATGATAATATAATATTTGTTAATAGCCAATATTATTTCACACAGCAATCTTCCTTTGTCAAATAAATGAAATTTTATGAAATGGTTGATGAATGTAAGCTTATTCCTCAACTGACGGATAATGCAAATAGATGCTACTATATATATGCTAGCAGTAGATACTACTCTATGTGTTCAATATAGATATTGTTATATTTAAGAATAATTTAATAAATGTAGTTTCCTCTACAACTTTATTTAAAAAACTGAATTATTAATTTCAAGTGATTATGCAACAATGAATTATATAAATATAATATATAACTTTGTATAATTTAATTATAAATTTGTATAATATAAATATAAATTGTATTTCATAACAGACCTATGTTTTATTCCATGAGGAGATAATTAACTCAATGAATGGAAGTTCATACTTCAAGGATATGGTTTTTGAAAGATAATTGTTCGGAATGTTCATCAAAAGTAAACTGATATATATATATATATATATATATATATAAATATAAATTAGAGTTAGAGGTAATACTGTAGCTAACCTAATCCTAATTCTAAGATTTACAAAGACTCAGAACGTATATATAGAGGATTAACAGTTTCTGTTAGTAAATTTTGTTTCCTAATTTCGTCTCTCTCGATGTTTAGACAAAATGGGAGTATTACGTCACGCGGTATTCCGTCTGAGGAGTATTGCGTCCAGACGTCAGTCATACCACCACCGCCTACAGAGAGCCTGGCGTCAGCGCACGCAAACGCGCTTCCATTACTGAAGGTAAAGGCAACAACCTCAGAACCTTAGAAAAGCGATTTCAGACCAGAAAAGATTCGGTGGAGAAGTGAGCGAGCTAAACCATTTCCTCAAAGGAAGTGACCGAATAATAAAACGAATTGAGGAGAAGAAATCAGAGATTTTGCTAGGTGCTGGAGACTTAGGGGCATTGAAGGCAGCATTAGTGTGCTGTGTTAAGCAAAATGGTATGAAGCAGATTCAAGCTGATGAAGACACTCCGTGGGAAATGTTCAAAACGAGGCTGAAGAAAACGTTTGGTGGCGTCGATGGACCCCGGAGGAGGACATTTTCCAGATGTTCCGGTAGACTAGGAGGCCTTATAAATCCGGCGGGAAGTATGCAATAGTGTTGCTAGCTCGTTATATAATAGCATCACTGAAAAAATGAAGGAAACAGTTAGCACTGTCAAAGTGGAGGCCAGGATGGCCTTTTTATCAACCATCCTGAGAGTTCAATTAGCAAAAGAGACAGGAAGGAAGGAGGGGCTGTCGTCAGATAAGACCCCACCAGGAGCTGGTAGACCCCAGTGCCAGGGAGGAATAACTCAGAAAGGGAGAAGGAATTGGAAAGATGGAGTGGAGTAGAGTGACCTATAGGAGAACCAGGACTAGACCAGCTACATGGAAAAGGAGAGACCCGAAGGTTAGTAGACGAGAAAGAACCATGGAGACAAGGAAGTGAATGGAAAATATGGAATGAAGAGGAAAGAAAGTGCCTCGGGTGGTACAGTGCCCCCGCACAAGGTGCTTTGAATGCGGTACCGAAAGCCACATTGCCAGCCAGTGCCCATATCTTAGCAGGCGCAGCACATATATGAACAGGGGAATACCCATTGAAGTAAATGCTCACCGGGTCTGGAGGAGGAGCGAAACTGCCTCGGAGCCGGGTCGTCAGACACATCAGAAACAGAAGACGGGCGAAGCAAAGCAGGATAACAGAGGAGTGTAGTAAGGAGGAATATAAGAAGGAACACGATGGCGGCGGAAAGGTGATTGCGTGGTGATCAAAGAGAAAAGTGCGAGCAGAAGGGCAACCACGTGGTAGTGAATAGAGATGCGACATCGAAGGCAAAACATCGATGTTTATACCATCAAAACACAATGTTCTAGAACATCGATGTTTTTTAATTTATATATTCTTTAAACATTACCATATTAGTGCCCAAACGTATTTAAATCGATGTTTAAATGTAAAGAATGTTTATTTTTCATAATTAACGTATAAAAACATCGATGTTTTCGACATTTAATGGTTTGGTTTTTCATATTCATTTATTAAAGATTCAACTATTAGGACCCAAACATATTCATATATTGATGTCGTTTCCATAGTAAATGTGGGACGAAAGCCCGGCCAGCAAATTAAAGCACATAAAGAAAGACGTTAAACCATGGGCCAAATTGAACCGCAGTAAACGCCGCGAAGAGGTTGCAATTACCCGTCTTAGTTTAGGTCACACCCTTAGGTATAATCACACATGTACACCTCTTTACTAGGAAAGCACCCCCTATATGCCCAAAATGCGATAATTGCCTTAGAGTCAGACACATCTTCGAGGAGTGTGATTATTACAAATCAATGATTAACCGGCTTGGCATACCTTCAAATCTGATGGCATACGAGATGATGATTCTGTAATCAAAAACGTTATCACCTTAATAACGAACTGTAAATTGATCAACAGCATTTAGTTATGTAATGTCTCTCATCTCTAGATATTTAAAAATAAAAATATTAATTATTTTATCAATTGATATTTTAAAAATTTATTTTTATTTTTTTTCTGTTACAATAATTAATATTCTCACTTTTGAATAACACACAATTATTTATTCTGTGGTTGATATTTGGTCTTAAACCACAATATTGTAAAAATAACTAAACCTTTTAATAATGAGAATTAACTCAGAATATTTTTTATTTCACAATAGCACAATATTTTGAATGCAATAATAACTATACACGTTGAAAAAAGTCATATGAGTTGCAAAGCACCACATACTCCCTCCCCAGTGATAACAGAGAGATACTTTGAAGGAAATGTTACTCTGCGTCAGAGTTGGGCGTATTCGTATTCGCGAATACGAATACGAATATCGCCCAAAGCACCCCCAACCTGCGAATACGAATATTCGTATTCGCATATAGGTATACGAATATACTTGTATTCGCAAATTTAAATACGAATATATTTGTATTCGCAAATTTAAATACGAATATTCGATTATTCCCAGGGAAAATCTGCGAATATTCGATTATTTTCAGGAAAAATCTGCGAATAATCGGGCATTCGCAGCTGAAATACACATATTCGTTCGTATTTACTTGAGAAAAAAATATAAATACACTCGTATTCACTGCCAAAATATACCAATACACTCCTATTCTGGGGAAAAAATGCGAAGATGTTTGCATTCGCAGGTCAAAAATGGGAATATATCCTCAAAATCTCTACAAAATCATAGGAAGAAATGAAAATAAATTATATGCTCTTTGATATTTTTGATTATGAACTTTTTTTTTTTTTTTTTTTTTTTTGTTCGGTACCCCTACCTGGCCATGTGTGGCATACGGGGGGTTACTCTATAGGTGTAACCAACCTATTCTAACCATGGTGGGAGGGTTGAGATTTATTCCGTGGGGCCTCCACGAAATAAAAGTCAACCCCTCCCAGGGCGGATTCGAACCGCCGCCGTTCGGCTCGAGCGTGCAACAACGGGTCGCGCTCCTACACGCTCGGCTATCCCGGCCCTATTTTGATTATGAACTTTATTAGGTAAGACTATAGATTAGGGCGGGGGGGGGGAGGGTTTTCCCCGACCCCACCAGGGACCACCACCGTCGCCGACTCGTTGCCCTCACGCTCAAGTTGGATCTCGCACACGTAAATTTTCATTAACTAATTACTATGGGTTTTTTTTTCCTAGCTAATTACCTCTCGCAAAGGTAAATATTCGAAAAGTCCTTATTATGCGGTGTAGCGGTGGGGGAGGGCGTGTGGGGATTTACCACCCCCCCCCCCTGACTACCGCGACCATCTTTGTCAATGCGATCCCTTGTTAGTTCTCGCGAACTAACAAGGGAATCTCTTGTTAGTTTTCCCCGACCCCACCAGGAACCACCACCGTCGCCAACTCGTCGCCCTCGCGGTCGAGTTAGCTCTCGCACACGTAAATTTTCACTAACTAATTACTATGGGTTTTTTTCTTTCTTATCATTATTTTTATGAGCGCCATCTATTTACGAGAGGAAAAAATTATTTACTTGTCAAAATTAACTCGTCATACTCGCGAATACTTCATACATACTTCGTAGAAACAGTAACTTGTAAGTAACGGTAATTTTTAAAAATCCTAAATGAAGTATCTTTATCATCACATCATTTATATATTTAACATTTCTAAGGCCAAAAAAATATTTCATGTTCAATAATTAATTAAATTAATTGCCGTGGAAAACCTGAGTCATTTTTGGAACGCTAAAGTCTATTCCAAACCAGTGTGTGATGCCTTGACCACTCGCTTCATTGAAATTTCGCGTGGTTTGTGGAGCACTACGCCCTAGTTTATGTTCTTAAAAAAAAAATTGCCGAAATAGCTCTTTGTCATTTTTTGTTCAAAGGCTAGACACTGAATAAAATTATTACATTGCCTTAATTAGAAGTGAAAGAGAGGATTGTATAAAGGTTTATTGATATAAATAAATAAGGAATAAAGTTTAGGATTTGATTGTTTAGACAGTTGGTTTCTAAACATAAAAAAGGCGGAAACATGCCTTACAATCATACAAAGCCTGCATACAAAGCCAACACTCTAATTCTAGCTCATAATTTTATCTTTTAATTTTAACAATAATTCTTTCTCTTAATATATATATATATATATATATATATATATATATAAAACGTTAAATTAAAAATGAGTGACAGAAAAAGTGAAGTGAGTGGTATTGATATCTGGTTCCATGTATCAATCAGTCCATTCGAGAAACTTTATTACTTCAATTCAAACAACTTATATCTGACGATCTGGCCCAACAGTTGAGCGAAACGTCGCAAGATAGCCAACTCATGGACGTAGTTCATCCTTTGGGAGATTTCTACGACTTGGTAGATGAGGACGAAACCGAGGCTCCACCTCAGGACGATCTAATGGTAAAGGCTGAAGGGATTATGAATGAATATTTCAAGAATAAAAAACCAGGGGTTCAAATGCTGAAAGATTACCCGACCATCATGCGGATTTTCCAAAAATATAACACCCCACTCCCATCGAGTGCCCAAGTGGAACGCCTGTTCTCTTACGCGACCATGACTAACACGCCGAAGTCGAACCGATTGAGTGACGAAAAATTTGAGCAGCGTGTTCTGCGGGCCAAAGCAAATGCAAAATTTTTACATTGTTTTCAGATTGAATATTTTTTAATTGATTATCGCAATTAAGCAAACATTAATTTCTTTAAATTGGTTAATATTTTTGTTTTGTTTTTATGAATTGATTAAATTGCCTATTTCTAGAATTATTTCCTATTTGATAAAATATTTGACTACCCATTTCTTTTTTTCTTTTTTTTTTCTTTTTTTTATGAATTGATTGTTAATTGCCTATTTCTAGAATTAGTTTCTACTTAATAAAAAAATTGATTACACATTTAAAGAATTATTTGATGCATTATTATGACCTTATGATTTATATTAGTATTACCTGTTTGATTAATTATTTGATGAATAAATGGATTACCTAAGCTGTTTTCATATTTTTTAGTCATCCATGGTTTTGGTTTGATTTTCTAATTGGGGAAAAATCTTAATACTGGCACAGAGCCTCCCTTAGACAACGTCTTGGACTGAGCATCCTGTGACCATGAGAAGTCCCAATTAAAGTCAAAAAACGGTATCTTTAATTTCCATTGCAAGATACGAAGCTAGAAATCATTGCAATAGATTCTGCACCTAGAAAAACATGGGTACGAACCCCCACTAGAATTAGTGGACACCAACCCACTGATGGTATCAGCGACCCACTTGGTGAATGTACTGTTCAAAAATGATAAGTCAACAAGCGATTTACAAAGAATCTGGAGGGGACCCTTCATCCTTTATGAACAGTACATCCACGAAAATCCAGGAAAAAATACTAATACAGGTATATTTCAACTAATAACACTAATTAAGGCATTCCATGACTAAACATTAATCTTGTTGTATTAATTTTTAGGTTAATATTAAAAGTAATTCTTAAAAGTAGTATATTTTTAATGTAAATTATAGTAATTCGGCAAACATGATTTTCAACAGTTCAACAAAAACTGGGTCTTTTGTTAATATAAAAGATTCGGCTTGCCCAATGATTATTTTTATGGCTGCTTCAACATTGTTGAGTCATGGAATGCATGAATTAGTGTTTTTAAAAATTCAATTCGATTCTTGGCGAATTTTGCCCAGTACTTTTAATATTTAATAACTTTTTATTTGAGAATATAGATGTATTCATATTTTTTCCTGCGAAAATAGGTAAATTCGTATATTTTGGTAGCGAATACGAGTGTTTTTGTATTTTTATCAAGTAAATACGAACGTATTACTGTATTTTAGCTGCGAGAATACGAATATTCGCAGATTTTTCCTGCGAATGCGCGATTATTCGCAGATTTTCCCTGCGAATAATCGAATATTCGTATTTAAATTTGCAAATACAAATATATTCGTATTCCTATTCGCAGGTTAAGGGTGCTTTGGGTAATATTCGTATTCGTATTCGCGAATACGAATACGCACAACTCAGTTCTGCGTCCTGAATGTGTCCGGTTGTTCTTGGGAGGAGAAGTGGTTTTAAAAACAGGAGCACTAGATGAATTCTGTTGCTGCTTGCAGTGTAGGGTTGGATTACTGGGTGAGGATTGATGCTGCTGGTGGTGCGATGTTGGGTCCGATGTACAATTGTATCCGTCCTCCGATAACAAATATGCCGGTTTAAGGCGGTCAATAGAGATCCTTTTCGTGCCTCTGGGAGTTTCAAGATCGAAGAATTTGTCGGTTCATGAAATTACCTTAAATGGTCCTTCATAAATAGGTTGCAAGGGTTTTCTCACAGCGTCTTGTCGCACGAAAACATGGGAGGTTTATTGAATATCCAGGTAATATTTTTAATTTGATTATAATTCCCTAGTATAAACAAAGATAAAGGGCGTTGATGAACTTATATTTTTACGCCTGGAAGCCAAAATAAACAAACAAACAAACAGTTCCTTTAACTTATCATAGGAGTTTTAAATATTCTTTGATTTTAATTTTGTGTTGGTTATTATTTGTTGTTTCACATAATTGCTAGTTAATGAAATTAGAATAGGACGCGGTGTTTTTCCTTTACCGATTCTGTAACATGAATTTACCTGGTGTTCTGATAAAGTACAATTTATCGCCTGATTTATATTTATATCTTATTTATCGTTTACTAAGGCCAACGTCTTAGTATCTTCATTTTCGGGGACATTATAAACAATTATATAGTTTTTTACTTTCACTTACTTCTATATGAAATATATAGTAAGTGGAAGTATTACGATCGTGAAATATTTCGACTTCTGGTTTTCAACGGAAATACACGTTTTGAGGTCCCCTGAGTCCAAATAACCAAGTCCCGTGAAATGTTCTGTGTGTGTGTGTGTGAACAGACTAACTCAAAAACTATAAACCGTGCGAGCCTCAAATTGGGTATTTAGTGTATGTATATGCCCGCGATGTGACAACAAAAATTTCATCAAAATTTCTCAAAGGGAGGGGGTACTTTATTTCATAACTTTTTAAGTTTTTTTTCGATTTTCTCAAAAACGGCTCTACCGATTTTGATTAAACTGAGTATTTGATGTATTAATATGCCCGAAGTATGACTGTAAAAATTTCATCAAAATTGATCAACCGGAGGGGGGACTTTACTTAATAAATTTTGTATCATTTTCACGTGTTTTTTTTTTATTTACTTAAAACCGGTTTCAACGATTTTGATCAAACTGGGTATTTGATGTATGTATATGCCAAAGACGTGATAGCCAACATTTCATCAAAATTGATCAACCGCAGGGGGTTGAAATTTAATAAATTTTGTATCATTTTAACGTGTTTTTTTTATTTACTCATAAAAGGCTTTAACGATTTTTATCAAATTCGTCATGTTTAATGAAAATTAGGTGTTCTTTAATATCAGGTAAGCTTTATCATTATTAAAATGTTCTGAGGGGTCTTAAATGGGGTAGGGGCCTTTTTTGTTTGTTTGTTTTTTTCATTTTCTATAAAGTACCTTTGTTTTTGTTTATATGGAGAAATTAACTGTCCCTTGTTACGCCTAAAAATAAGAAATGGCTAAATATTAGATATGATAAAAGTAAAGAAAACATATAGAGGAGAAAAAAAGAAAAGAATTCAGTCAACTCATAAAACTCGTTGAGCCCACGCATGCGGAGTACGCCTTTAATGACAGACCATTGTTCATAATTAAAGCCGTTCTGTTCATTTGAGAAGTAGCAATAATTGCTACATTGTTAATTATTAACAAAACGCATTAATTTCTAATCTAAGTAAGTTGGTAAGTGAAAGTTGTGTGTTGCGAGAACGCACCAGATTTTTATAATACATCTTTAAAGCATTGTATTTCATTTTCTTGTTTGGCTGATTTCAATTGACATTTGGTTTTTAATTCACCCATTTCTTTTAAGTTTTTCTCAAAAGCAATGGAGATTTTGCTAATATCTTTTTGCATTTTCTTTACTTCAGTGTTATTGCTTTTGATTTTAGCCAGTATTTGCTCCAGAGTTACATTAGGCATTTTGATGAGATATCAGCTGCTGTTTTTACGATGTGCCTCTCATTGGTAATTAAATATATTAATGACTAACCTCGGTTTGAGTAGTGAGGAGACAGATAGTTGGTGGGGGCTATCTGTAGATCACCGATTAGAATATATAGATGGATCGTTTTTCATAAATTTGGTGAACCTTCAATTGCACCAAACTTCGGATACTTATTCACTCGGTCATAAGCTTCGGCACCATAACAAACCCGGTTTAAAACTTTGCAAGTAAACAGAAATGCGGATTGTTAATTTTATTTATTTATTGGATTCCATCATTTTCTTAAAAAAAAGAATGGCGCCATTCTTTTTTTTTTTTTTTTTTGTTATTTATATTTATGTATTTTTTCCCATTTATTTGTTTGAAACCCTGGCGTCTCAGTGTCACGAGCAGTGTTCAAAAATAGGAAAAATTAAGATTTAAAATATTTTTTTTTGAGGACTAATATAAAATTTAGAATCTTAGAAAAGAAAGAAAACATCACAATTTCAATATAAAAACAAAAGCTCAAAGGTAAGGATTAACTTGAAGTGTGGATAAAAATACACTGAATAAAATTGGTGCGGTTAGTAAATATTTATTTTGGCTATTACCATCTTATTACTTAAACATTTTAATTCCTCTTTTCACCTGTTAAAGTGACAATGTTAAGTGAATTTTCCCTTGACTAATCTTGACCAAAAGTAAAAAAATGGGCAAGATCTATTGTTTAATATTATATAAGAAATTTTCATCAGTTTTTAAACTTTGGAAATGATTTTCTAAAAATCCTAGAATAACGGTTTTTCCATACGTTAATAATAAATAATACAGTTATTCAAATTTATTTTGATACCTATTGTATCTGCTTCTGGTTGCTCCTTACGGTGATATTGTGGTTTTAGATTTCAAAATCAATTTTTAACTGTCTGAAGTCTGGCGCAGTACTGAACCAAGCATCAGAAACGATGGTGTATTTGATAGACTAGTGCACGAAAATAATTTATCTGATTGTTCGGATGAAGTTAAGGAGAATATAAGACAATTTTTTCGGTTTTATTTTTTGAAATATGTAACCGAGATAATTCAACCAGGACCTTCGTGTGGAGGGCCACAAATAAATTTCGTTGAAGCATCATACTCTGAAAAAAAAAGAGACGAGTTGTGGACTTGATAACGAAGAAATCTCCGGACGAAATAGAGTCGCTATGCCTACTTCTAAGCATAAAAAGAAAAGTAATCCAGCTTTGCTACCACTAAATGCCTTGCCAATTATATTATCTTACGCATTAGTTTCTGTAAAAATAATATTTTAAGGAGGATTATAAATAGTTGCTGCCCAAACATTTTGCATTATAGATATTCTGAACTAAACCGGTCAGATAAACAACTTTTTCCATCACTCATTTAAACATCTGAAACCCACCGGGACGTAAATCTCCAGGAAATCCTAGACAAAACGGCTAAGTCCATAATCAAACTTATGTATTATTATTCTTGTCGACCACTACCGTACCGCTTCGTCTGATTCATGCATATAACAAAGTTTTGTGAGGAACTAAAACTCGGTCTTTCACGTTATTTTGTCGACTAATAAATTTTATATTCACAAAGGAATTGTCTTTAATAATTGAATCTGAGCACGACAATATGGACCAAGCAATTGCGAATCTGATCCTAAGTGAAGTGCGAGTCGACCTTGGTACTTGGGTAATAGCACACACCAAATGATTTTCTCTATGATCGATGGTAGTGTGTGTAACATTTTAAGTGACATGAATCCTACAGGAAAATGCTACAATTGTGATGCAACTCCTAAGCTCCACCAAAAACCGAACATTAAAAATATTTATGTATATTAATAAATACTTAATTTTAATAGGAAATGATAGTCGTTTTTATAATCTAGTGATTCTGAGGAGAAATAAGTTTTGTTTATTAGTAATGTTCAGTGTTTATTTTTTGTAAGTTCGTAAATTTCGTATGTAAGTCTCTATATACATTTTATACCTCAATAAATTATTTTTCGGTCATGTTTGTGTTGTTTAGTTACCTAAAAATATAATGAACCTTGTTAAAAAAAAAATACGATTTTTGATTTCTCACCCCATATACTCGTGACACTGTGCGTCTGGTGGAAATGTTTAGGCACCAGACATGCTTTTCGGCAATACAAAGCTCCTAGGTATTTATTTGGTGAGGGTTATAGCCTGAAAGATACGAGAGGAAAAGAATACACACCTTTTCGTCGTTTTCGAAGGATTTTCATCACTAAGACGGCTGACGTGGCGGTTCTGGCTTTTGTTCTAACTTGCAGATTTTTGACATATTAACGATAGTTTCTTACTGGATTTTTCTCCCGGAGTATGATGTATGTTGTCCCACAGTACACTCGCAGTATAATGGGAAAAAATGGGGTTGGCTCCTCTGGTTAGTGGCAGGTATAGATAGTATTCGCCTTGGCGCCATTCCGTCGGCCAACCGTCATTTCACATCACTTTGTTTCATTCTTTTCTCCCAAAATTTGCTTAATTTATTACTATAGTTATTACTATTTCTCAAAACCTTTGAATTTTTAAGAAGGACTAATCTATTTGGATCCAACGTTTCATTATTTCTTAAGCCATAGTAAAAAACGTCATGAAAATGATAAGTCAAAAGGGAATCCTCAATCTTTGAAGAGCTATACATGAACTTGAAGGCAATATTCTTAAAAACTGGGATTGCCTATTTACAGAACTCGATCTTCTGTAATCATTATGTATGACATGTGTGTCTGTGACATTATGGATGTTCTGTAATGTCAAGGTCCACACCAGACTGTAGAGCCATTCAGTATGTCCTAACGCATAATACATGTTAATAATTTTTTTTAGACAAATATGATGCAATCGTTATACAGTGTCAATGGAAATAATACAAAATATAGAAAAGAACGAAAAGAAGAAAAACAAAACAAAGAAACAATGTAAGTTTCCATAAAATAACTTATAACTGAAAATAAAAACATGGGATGTGGGAGTTGAGCTCTAGCAGTCTCATTTTTTTTTCTTCAACATTTCCAAGCGCATCCTATTAGGAGTTTCAGTATCTTCCATTTCTTTGGGTCTTCTAAATTATCTTATTCGTGTCCTTGAAATTCATTTCTTATTTTAAATCTTCACCTTGTTCTAACAAATAATATACATTTATATCTCCCTTTACAGGATCTTACTACTGATATTTCTGAACAGGTTTTGGCGATAATTATGGAAACTCTTTCTAGTATGAATAAAGATACTTCTGAAAGTCATTATGTAAGAAATGTATCAGAGAAATTTGTAATAGAGAAATTTGGACTTAAAACCCCAAATGTATTCCAATGGATGAATGTTTTTGAGAGCGAGTGTAACCGTTTGGAAATAGAAGAAGATATTAATATAATTGCAACATTTAGGTTATTTCGAGAAGAACCATGCCTAGATTGGTACAGCTCGATGCTCATAAAACATACAATAAACTCAGGATGGTCAACATTGAGAGCCAAAGGTTTGGAAAACGTACGCAAACAAGGGATGGACGCCAATCAGGTTTGCCATGTCATTCAAATATATACAAAGCTCATTAGTAGAATATTCCTTAAAAAAAGAAAGGCTTCTATAAGAAATAAATAAATTAATGGATCAGACCACTCTAATTGATCTGATAGCTATGGGGCTGCCCTACTTTAAATATGATAAAATTGATAGAATTAGCTTAAGGAGAACCAATGATTTATTCAATATCATTATGGCTTTGAACAGTTAGTAAATAAATAAAAAAATCTGAGAAAAGGTTGGTTACAGTTTTTGAAAAAAACAAACAAAAAGAAAAACAGTGAAGACAAAACTTAATAATTTGTGAAAATGAAGGCAAGAGTATTCGTTATTATCATGAATCTTTGTGTAGGTTCAAAATTGAAAGACAAAAGACAGAACAAATTAAGAGTAGTTATGAATTAGAAATAGATTTGAATGGCAGTGATCCAAAAAACTAGTAGTTCCGCTATTAATCAAAGTTAAATTATTGCTAAATGATAAGGTAGAGGTTATGAGAATTTATGATTCAGGCTCAAACGTTTCTCTCATAAATTCAAAATTACTATGCTGGAAAAATGAGCTAATTTTTAGAGATTAAGATTTTTTATATTGAAATTTTTTTAAATGTTTTTGTCATAGATGAATAGGATTTTGATTATGATTTTTTAATTGGATTAGATTGCATAGAAAATTTTCATCTAATTCAAAATGAAAGATTTTAAATAACGCAAAAAAATTAAGAAATTAAAAATGAAGGCGATCTAGAGATAATAAATTCCAAAGATAAAGAAATAATTTCTGGCTATTCAGAGAAAAACGCTGAATGTATAATAAACTTTAATGTGCAAAAAGAATTGACTGATTTCGATATTTCAGTGAATTATCCTTTTTAAATTACCTTTTTTCTGAAGAAATATGATATAGGCACTGTAAAAGGTTATGAGGCTCGCATTGGTTTGTTAATAGATAAATATTGTTGCAAAAGACGATATAGATGCACCATTAAAGATAAAAAAGAAATAGAACTACGAGTATCGAACTTAATCGAATAGCCCGTTTGATGCTACGGTGACACTGGCATTTAAAAAAGAAGAAGGAAAAAAATGAAGATTATGTATAGACTCGCGATTGAAATAAAATGGTAGTTCCTCAATCGCAACCTTTCCCACTAATTGAGGATTTAATGGTTAAAACGAGAGATTGTAATTTTTTTCGACGCTGGATACAAACTCAGCATTTTGGTCCATTCCCATGAAAATTGATGACCAGGAAAAAACAGCATTCGTTACTCAAGAAGGGCACTTCCAGTGGACCTGACTGCCATTTGGGTTGAAAACTTCACCAGCAATCTTTCAAAGAATTCTATCTACCATTATCAGAAAACATAAGCTATCGGATTTCACTGTTAATTACAAAGATGGCATACTGATATTTTCTAAGACATTTTCCGAACATATATATATATATACATTTAACATTACTATCGGAAGAAATTTTAATTGAAAGGCTTTTGACTGAAATTTTCAAAGTGTAACTCCGCGCAAGATTCAGTAAAATATTAAGGAAGGCCATGTAATTAAGGAAAATACAATTAAACCATCGAAAGATAATTTAATTGTTATTAACGATTTTTAACCGACTTCGAACGAAAGAGGAGGTTACTCTATTCGATACCTATGTGACTTTTTTTTTGTGTTTTTTTTCTTTCTATGTTTGTTCACCGATTACTCAGAGAATGGACCAATGGATGGACCAATTGGAACGAAACCTTTTGCATCTTGTAGAGTATTTTCCCAAGGTGGTCCCATTGAAACCTTTTTTGGATTCTTAATTTATTTAAGAAGTTATCGGGAAAAAACATTAAATTAATTATTTAATTACCGCTCAAAATGTTTACTTATCGGAAAAAAAAATATGGCATATGTAACATAAGGTATGCTCCAACAAGCTATTAAAACTAATTGATAACTAACAAATCTCAATATTGTTTTACTGCTGGATGCATCAATTGGGAAAACCAACCAATCAAATTCAGAATCAAAAGAGTGGGGGGAGAACTTGAGCAGTCTGTTAGTTATCGATGTGTTTTAAGTGCTTGTTGGAACAACCCTATACATAACCTTAACCAATAATTAAAAAATAGATTTAAATATGATATATTTCTATTTTGATTGACTATTATGATAGTCGTTTACTGCAGCGAAACAGCATAAATATTAGATAGATATATATATATTCACCGATAACAGTAAACCTTAATTTAGATCTAATCGACGGTTGGACACCATAATCATAAGACCAAAAAATTCGGGGAATTCCAAGAAAGGTTGAGTATTGATAATCGTTTTAAAGCAGAATTTAAGACTTCTTCAAGTTCCTGAAAGATCGTTTAAATTTAAAATCGTAGCTATTATTGATTTAAATTAGATTTTGATTTCTATCTTTTACTGACTATGCACATTAAAAAGGAATACAATAATTCCTGGAAAAGCTTATTTTCACTCGGTCACTGTTAAATATCTTGTCGAAGATCTTGTGCCAGTTCTTCATAGGTGACACTTCTGTTATGTTATCCGGATTACTATTATCGGTTTTAGTAGGTACAAACAGAAGATTGTAAAATTGTAAACTAGGTCACGCTGTCTGCCCAGGGCGAGGGGGGTGTATATTGAGGGTGAGGGGGGGCGTCCTTGAGCGGTTGGTTGCACAATCCGGCAACGTTGCATGGAATGTGTTAGATGTGGCAACATCGGTTTGTTTACATTTGAGCTGTAGTACGAGAGTAATAACCTTGTGACGTCACCGGGGGTCAATGTGCTTGTGACATGAGGACTGTTTTTGTTTACATTTGAGCTGTAGTACGAGAGTAATAACCTTGTGACGTCACCGGGGGTCAATGTGCTTGTGACATGAGGACTGTTTACGTTATCTTCGGCGTGTACACGGGTTCATTTAATTTTTTTCCTTTTTTGCTGCGGGCCCCTCCGGACATCGGTTTGTTTACATTTGAGCCCTAGTACGTGAGTAATGACCTTGTGCATTCAAAAATAAGAAAAGTAAGTATTTGTCAAGGATGTTGAAGCTTGCACTTTATTACAAAAAATGGTGCATGCATTTAATCTCAGCAAAATTACCGTTCGCTAACAAGTTGTTGTCATCGGTTGGTAATATATCTGCGCGCAGTGGCATGTTTAAAAGCCTTATAAGGGTTTTTTAAAAATATAAATGCATTAGCATCGACTCGATCGAGAAAATTTAAAATAAAACACAAAAATTCCTATTCCCTCTCCCCACTGCTTCTCTCTTCTGGATATAAAACCCCCTGACTTAGCAACGATGCTTCAACATTCAGTACCTGGACCGTCGCTAGTCGCTGCCTAAACGTAAGTTGTTATAACTACTTGTTTAACTAATCTTTGCACGATAACATTAATCTAATTGTTTTAAACATTACAGATGTCTTTTTTGAATATATTAAATGCCCTTACAACCTATAAAACCATAGGAGAGTTGCAAGAGGGAGCGACTTATTTAATATTAGAGTTAAAGTTAAAAACAACAGAACACGGCCTAGGATTACAGGCAATTCTAGAGGGGGAAGGAGGAGAACGCATCCGAACCTTTCTTCCTAAGAGATATTGCGAATGTTTTACCGAAGAGGAGATACAACAGTATAATGGTTCGTTTTCATAATATTATTAATTGCTAATTAATATAATGTTAATACTTAATTGTTAAAATAAAAAAAGTAAGATTTTTTTATTGTTATTTTAGGATCATTGAAGATGACGTATAAAGGAAAACATAGAAATTCATATATTATTAAATTTAATGAATAAATATATTACCTGTAAATAATGGTCGTTGGAAAATATCAACATTAAAAAGGTATGGATGTTTTGTGTTCAAAATGTGGGCTGTTATTGAAAACATTAAACGCTCATAATTGTAAATGGAAATTTCATGAGTGCACATATTGTGGACGTGAATTTCATTCAAAATATAGCTGTACACGACATATAATTACGTGTAAAAAAAAGGGGTGCATCAGTTCCCTTCAAGCATTCGACGGTAATAGTAGTCAATCGATAAAAATGCAAAATTACAAAACTCCGGCCGGTTCATCTTTAAAACAGTCAGTTTCCAGTTCCCAATCACATTTACCATTCAAAAAACGGATGCATTTAACCACACCACCTTTCTCCAGCACTAATATTGCAGAAAAAGGAATTAGTTCCCCCAAAAAATATAAAATTTATAATAAGGATCAACTAGATAGGTTAAATACATATGCACAAGGAATTAAAAAGGCTGCATTTAACAATTCAGTGATAGACTTTTATTTTGAAAATCATAATATTAAAACTACTCCAAAAAATGTTTTAGAAATCAATAAAGAAAAACTTATTGAGATTTTAACTTTATAGGTAGCTCAATGGAACACATTTAAAAGTAATTTAAAATTAGATTGTACATACAAAAAATTAAATCATAACAACGAGGAAAAGTCTGATATGAATTTTAAGACTAGTCAGAACGTCATAGATTCATCAACTGATTTAAACATTTATATTAAAGAGTCATATGAAAAATTAATTATGGAATTAGATTCCTTTGAAGCAAAAGGTTCTGGTTGGACCTTTGTTTCTTGTAACTTTCTATGTTTACATTTTACCAAATATATGCCTCTTAGTGGAAAACAATTCATTGATTTGCCAAAAGTAATAAAAAACAAACATGCCGTTATTAATGTAAAAAACGTAAACAGCGATTGCTTTCGTTTAGCGATACTGAGCAAAACAGTCGGTTCGAACGATCCTACATTGTATGAAAATTTAGAAACTAATTATCAGTTTGATTGTATTTCATATCCTACTTCATTTAAAGATATTAAAAAATTCGAGGATGTAAACAATGTTTTAATTTATGTGTACGGTTTGGATGAAAAAAACAATATATATCCTCTAAGAATAAGCAAGAGAGAAACCTATAATGAGAGATTTGACCTTTTGTTTTTACAAAATGAAAGAGACTCGCACTATTGTTACATCACAAATTTAAGCCGGCTAGTTAGCAGTCAAATATCTAATGACAAATCTGCTAAAGAAATTTGCCCCAGATGTTTAACATCTATTTCCCGTAAATATAAAACAAAAAGTGGAAAAAACGCAGAGGAACGATTAAAGGAACATTTATTATTTTGCGGTGCACATAAACCAGTTAGAATAGATTTTCCCGCAGATGATAAAATCTTTTTTTTTTTTTTTTTTTTTTTATTTATTGAAATTTACAACTGTATTTACATATAATACATTAAGTAAATGTGCTAAAAAAAAAGAAAATAATGTCTTGAATAAACATGTAGAGAAGCTATCCACTGATAGTACTCAACTAATATCTAACTTAAAAGATCTCTAGGCCATCTTCTTTTCAGACGCCTCGGAGGATTGTCTGGAATAGAGGTGGAAGCAAGGGTGGATACGAGTGGGTTCTGATGGGTCTGGAGTTTACTATGAAAGGACTGGTATCTGGATCGGGCTAAATCGGCTACATATGGAACATTTAGGTCTTTGTGGATTAATTTATTTGTTACAAAATAAGGAGCATTGAGGATTTTTCGAAGGATTTTGGACTGTAAGGATTGGATACGAGAGGAATTAGAAGGTCTGGTGGAGCCCCAAAGCTCGATTCCATAAGCCCAAATAGGTCTTATTACTGTCATATAAAGGAGCCTTTTGTAGTAGATTGGTAGTTTTGAGCGTTTGTCCAGTAAGTGTTGTAGTAGACGGTAACGTCGAGCGGTTTCTTGTCGTTTCAATCTTGTGTGGGGATTCCAAGTAAGGCGTTTGTCGAGGTGGAGTCCTAAGTAACGGATCTGTTCAACAGGGATAAGTGGAGAGTTATTGAAGGATACAGTAGGACAGGAGGTCGTAGGTTTACGTCGGAGAGTAAAGGTGATTTGATGGGATTTGTTGGGATTGATTTTGATTCTCCATTTTTTACACCACTTTTCAAGGTTTGTTATGTGAGCTTGAAGGTTTTGGGATGCAATAAATGGATCATTATTAACTGATAGCACACAGGTGTCATCAGCATAAGTGGTAATTACAGTGTTGGGATGGGTTGGGATATCAGCTGTATAGACTGTGTAGAGAATGGGACCGAGGATACTGCCTTGAGAAACCCCAGCTGACTGGTGGAAGAGGGAAGAGTATGCATTATTGTGACTTACTTTGAATAATCTGTCAGCTAGGTAGGAACGGATAATAAGGAAGTAAGTAGGAGGTAGGAATTTACGGAGTTTGTACAGTAGTCCCGGATGCCAGACTCGATCAAACGCCTGTTCCACATCGAGAAAGACTCCAGTGCAGTACAATCCGCGCTCCAATGAAGACGAGACAACGTCCACCACACGATGACATTGCTGGATAGTGGAGTGGGATGTTCGAAATCCAAACTGGTGGTCTGGGATTATACTATTAGAGTCTAGGATAGGATAAAGCCGTTTAAGGATGAGTTTTTCCAGAATTTTACCCATGATAGGTAAAAGAGAGATAGGACGATAGGAGGATGGTTGTTCTGGTGGTTTTTGGGGTTTTGGGATCATTTTGACAATGGATAATTTCCAGGGATCAGGAAAGTATGTCGTGCGAAGCACAGCATTGTAAATGTAGGTTAGGAATAATATTGCTTTTTTAGGAAGCCGTTTTAAGATATGGGATGTAATTAGGTCATGTCCAGGAGCTTTGCGGGGAGGTAATCTTTGTATGATAAAGGCTATTTCGGAAGGGTGGAACGCTTTAGGAGGAGGGGTCATCTGGAGGGGAAGGTCCAGTCTTGCTTCAATACGTTCCAGGGTATGCGGATTTAGGATATCAGGATGTGGGTTAAAGGTTTTGAATAGGTATTGACCGAATACTTGCGACTTCTCTTCATCAGTTCTGGTCCAGAATTGGGATTCAGTAAGGAGGGGATGATTACAGTCCTTGTACTTAAGTATCTTTTTCGTGGTCGTCCATAGTGATTTGTCAGTAGTTGTGAGATTTTCGGTGAAGTTAGTTAAATTTTGAATTTTCTTATTTCTGATTTTAGTTTGTTAGTCAGTTTAGTGTATTGAGTTTTATCTGAAGGATATCTGGTCCTATGCCACTTCGATCTCGCTCTACGTTTTTCTCTTAGTAAAGATCGAATATGCTGTGGCAGGTTAGTCTGTTGAAGATTACTGTTTTGACTGATTAGGGTGTTATCCTTTATACTGGTTGATATCGATATTTTAAGTGTTTCTATAGCTGTGTCAATGTCTACTCTTGTTTTAAGTGAAGTGTTCAAGTCTAATTTATTTTCAAGGTCATCGCGAAAATCGTCCCAGTTGACTCGTCCTGTAATCAATGTAGGAAGAGAGGGCTTGGGAGCAATTCTAGAATGTAATAAAAGCAAGACCGGGCTATGATCTGATGAAAGGTCGTCCAGGGATTTGACAATGGTATGGGAGGAGGAAATCTGAGAGGTAACAAATATATCCAGGATATCGGGACGTTTTTTGAGCGAGGTAGGCCAATAGGTAGGATTATTGGGCGAGAGGACAGAATAGCTATTGGAAGATGCGATACGGGATAGGATGTTACCACGTGAGTTGGATGTTCGACAACCCCATCGTTGGTGTTTAGCATTGTAGTCTCCTCCAGCAATGAAGCGAGGTCCGAGGGAATGGAATAAGGATTGAAGAAGATTATGGGAGAGGTTGTTGCCAGGAGGACAGTATACAGCTGAGAATGTGAGGTGGTGAGAATCAGTTGTAATTGTTATTGATGTGTCTTGAATTTCTTCAGTTGGAGTGGAAGGAATGAGGGAGTGAGATAAGGATTTATGGATAAGGATGCAAGAACCGGCGTGGGAAGTGTTGTCAGGATGGTCTGATCGGTAAGTGATGTAGTCGCGTATGTAAAAGTGTGACCGTTTTGTGAAGTGGGTTTCAGTTATGAGGACAATGTCAATATGTTTGTCATGAAGGAAAATGTCTAGTTCGTCGCGGTGGTTATGTAGTCCGTTGGCATTCCACATAACGACACTAAGGGGCTTATCGCTCATGGTGGAGGATTAATAGGGAATTCTGAAAGGAGTCTGCGGTCAAAAGAGCGATGAGCGGTTTGATGGTGTTTTGTAGATCTAAAAGGAATGATGCGAGGATTGAGTTGAGGTCGTTTGGATTCTGGTTTTGAAAAGGATCATGGACTTGCGGTGGATAGGTTTTGTGACTAGGGATGCTGGATATGGGTTCAGCACGTCGTTGAGGACGTGGAGGTGGATTTAGAGTTTCTTCTGAAGGGATATTATTTTGGAAGGTAGGGCAGGAACGTGCTGGCGGAGGATTTTCTGGTGGTAATTTAACTCTAAGGGGTAAATGATGAGGTGGGATTTCCTTACGCGGAGGTTGTGGTTTAGGATTGGGCTTCTGGGGCTTAGGATGAGAGGTCTGAGGCGCCTGACGAAGTGGCTGTTGTTTTTTGACAACAACTTTCGTTAGCGGTGTTCTAATGTTCTGTGGAGGGTGATCGGTTGCAGTAGAGGTAGAAGGTTGCTGAGGGATTGTGTGCGCTGGCAACTCAGGAAAATCTTCATAATTTTCTATTTCAGGTGCCTGTGTGGAGTTTTGATAAGTATTTAAGTTTCTTATTGCCAGGCTATGTGTTTTCAGTCGGTAGGTTTTTTTATAAACTGGGCAGTATAGTTAGCAGGGTGACCTTCACCACAAAGAACACATTGCGCTGGCTACTCTCTGGGTTTCTTGCAAGTGTCAGATGCATGTGCTCCAGCACATTTGACACACCTGGCAGGGTGATGACAATAGGCCTTTGTATGCCCCAAATTTTGACACTTCGTGCACTGAACTATAATAGGTTTGTTTCTTGGTTCTTCAAATTTTACTATTGAATATACCAGTCTGTTTACTTTAAATATTTCCGGGTTGTTAATTGCTGGCTCTAAGTCCACAAAGAATAGTGGCAATGGATATTTCTGTGTTGGGTGTAAAACAGGAGACACCCGTCTCACAGTGTGACCGATTTCCTCAAGGCCACTTTGGATGACAGATGGGGGGGTAGTTGAATGTAGCCCTCTCAAGACTACTCTATAGGATTTTTCTTCCCTTAATTGATAGCAATGAAAATCATAATTTTTCGTCGTTAAATAATTTATCAGTTTTTTATAATTTTCTTTAGAGTTAGTGTTGATCTTTATGTCGTTAACTCTTGAAAAACATCTGAAGTTGGGCTGCCCGATCAAGTCGGCTATTTCTTGACCGAATGCGATGAAATCCTCGATTTTATTTACATAGATAGGTGGTGGTTCTGGCTCAGAAAATACTTTTGTTTCTGGGGTCTTGACCGATGAATCGGTTACAGTTGCGGCTTGAATGTTTGTATTACTTGATGTATTGCTAGTTTCTGTTAGTTCAGTTTTGTTGGCTGCAGTGGTTTTGCTGCGAGTGATTTTGGATTGAGGTTTTTAAGCTGGCTGTTTTTTGGCTGATTTAGTTTTCTTTTTATTAGGCGAGTTACCCGCTGATCCCGGGGCAGAGTTTCGGTGGCGCTTTTGTAGTGTACGCCTTTTCAAATATTGAGAATCAGTTTCTTCCTCTGAGTCTTCACTGGAAGAGTTCTTGTCCAAATCCATATTATTGTTAGACATAATAAATTTAATTGAAAAAAAAACAATCCTCTATACTTATATGTAAAAAGAAAAAAAAAATTATATGATTAAACTATTTACAAAACTATTTACATTCTTAAAATAAATCATTTAAAAAAAAAATAAATAAATGAAATAAAATCCCTTATAGATAGAAATAATAAATAAAAATAGTTCGGCGGAAAGGAAAAGAAAAAAAAAAAAAAAAAAAAAAAAAATTGAAGTCCTGGATTTGAACTCGAGACCAGCAGAAGTCACGATGTTGGTATACAAGCTGTAGGCCTTCGGTTATCTGTAGTACGATAAAACCCGCTAGGGGAATTATCGTCTCTGTATGTAATATCACTAACTGCCACACGATATTTATCTTGTTAATAGCTAATAATAATCACTCACCTCACCAAAATGTGAATGCCACAATCTTCAATTGTTTATAATGTCACAGTCTACTGAGATTCACAGCTGAGTTAGTATAAACAACTGCTCAACAAAGTAAAAATCACGGAGCGATTGAAACGTACACCTGCAGTTGCGGCCATGACACTTCTACTGATGATAAAATCAAAATTAAAAAATTCGAATCCACACAAAAAATTAAAATTGTTGCTTATGCGGACTTTGAATCGTATTCGGAACCAATTGAGGGTCCTTCACAAATTCCATCAATTTCTTGGACCAAATCTGTTCAAAACCATAAAATATTTTGTGCATCTCTTATGGTCAAAGCGGATATACCACAATTTGAACTGCAAAAACCATTAATCTTCACCGGTGAAAAATGTATGATAATGTTCATGAAAGGACTGCATGATTTGGCTAAAAAAAGCTGATAAAATATATGGTAAAATTGAACCTATGTCTGAAATGACGGAGGAAGAAAAGTTAATTTATCAGACTACCGATTTATGTGTTATCTGCCAGAAAACTTTAAATAATGATGAAAAGGTACGCCATCACGATCATGTAACATTTAAGTTCATTGGAGCGGCTCATTCCAATTGCAACTTACAAGCAAAAACACCAAATTTCATTCCGGTATTTATGCACAACTTTCAGGGTTATGACTCACGCTTTATTGTTCCATTTTTAGCAGATCATGAAGGAGATGTTACCGTAATTCCTAGTAATACAGAGAAATACATAAGTTTTACTAAAACATTTAGAGACTGCAAAACTAAAATAAGATTTGTAGACAGTTATAAATTTTTAGCTGCTAGCCTAGATACCCTTGTGCAAAACATGAAAAAAGGTTCTGCGAGTCTTTCAATTACATTCCCTCATTTGCATCAGTTGATCCCAGACGAAACCAAAGTTGAATTGCTAACGAGAAAGGGAATTTACCCTTACTCTTACATAGATTCATTATCGCGGTTAGAAGAAACTCAGTTGCCTGCAATAGATAAATTTTACAACAACTTAACTTCAGAAAATATTTCTGAATCTGATTATGAGCACGTGCAAGCCATTTGGAAAACATTTAATATAAATAACTTAAAAGAATATACCGAATTGTATATACAAACAAACGTAATTTTACTATGTGAAATATTTGAAAAATTTCGTAATCTCTCTATGGACATATATTCATTAGATCCTGCTCATTTTATGTCTCTTCCGGGCCTCAGTTATGAAGCAATGTTAAAAACCACAAATGTTGAATTGGACATTATTAAAGACGTAGATATGGTATTATTTATCGAAAAAGGTATTCGAGGAGGTATTACACAAGTTGTCAAGCGCTATGCCAAAGCAAATAATTATTGTCTAGATGATTATGATCCAAATCAGCCCATTAGCTACTTAATTTATGCAGATGTAAATAATTTATATGGTTACGCAATGAACTGTTTCCTTCCATATTGCGACTTTGAATGGTACAATGAAGATTTAGATGTTTTAAAAGTTCCTGACGACTCTGAAGTTGGTTATATACTTGATGTAGACATTGATTACCCTGAAGCCATACATGATTTGCACTGCCAACTACCTTTATTACCTGATAAATTAAAACCGCCTGGCGTTAAAACTACAGAAAAGTTACTTACTACACTCACACCAAAAACTCGTTATATTGTTCATTATGTCAATTTGAAACAAGCACTTAATCTTGGCATTAAATTAACCAAAATTCATAGAATTTTAAAATTTAAGCAAAAAAATTGGTTGTCGCCATACATAAATTTAAATACCAAACATAGAGCTAAGTCTACCAATCATTTTGAATCAGATTTTTTTAAACTCATGAACAACACAACTCCTGTTTTGGTAAATTTATGGAAAACGTTAGGAAACGAATAGATTTAAAAATTGTAACAAATAAAAAATCATTGGACAAACTAGTTAAAAAGCCAAATTTTAAAGAGAGACTAATTTTCACTGAAAATGTAGTGTCCGTTCAGTTAGAGAAGAATAAAATTGTACTCGATAAGCCTCTTTATGTGGGTTTTAGCATACTGGAACAATCAAAAGTTTTAATGTACGAATTACATTATAACGTATTTTTAAAAAAATATGGTCCAAAAAATATAAACCTCTGTTATATAGATACCGATTCGCTTTTATACCTAATTAATACAACAGATATATATGAAGATATAAATTATGATTTAAAAGACTATTTTGACACTAGTAATTTTCCAACAGAACATCGCTGTTATTCTGATAAAAACAAAAAAATAGTAGGAATGCTTAAAGATGAAACTGCTGGCGATCCAATTGTTGAATATGTTGGCCTAAGACCAAAAATGTACTCATTTATAACCAAAAGTGGTTTATTAATAAAACGATCCAAGGGGATTAAACAATGCGCAGTTCGAGAATTCACGTTTCAAAATTACTTAGATACTATAAGAAATTAAGAGTCGATGTACAGTCAATTTCAGATCATTCAATCAAAAAGACATCAAGTACAAACAGTTTTAATTAATAAAAAGTCTCTCTGCCCATATGATGATAAACGTCATACCTTAGAGAACAAAAGAGATACTCTTCCTTACGGTCATTATGCATTGCTGCAGCATAATTAAATCAAATGATAATAAATATAATGGTATTGTTTATTTTATTAACTAATTATATTTTAGGTTAAAAAACAAAACATGAACAGTAGTAAAAAAAAAAAGTATTTGAAATATGATAACAAGTATGTAATAAAAACTTAATGTATAATTTTATCAATGTATATAAAAGTTTGTGTAATAAAGTTACAAATAAATTTTCATAGTAAGAGTTTATTATTCTTTTCACGTCACTATGCAACATCTTTCCTGTCAATCCAGCTGCTTTCTTTCAGCCCCCACCATTTCACATACAGCTTATTTCCTTTCCTTTTCAAAATCTTCTCGATGAGATAAACATCTGGATGTTTTACTTTTTGAAGCTCTTCAGCGTAAAAGGATCCGCTAATAGGTTGACCTTTTAGATCTTTAAGTAAATATGTATATGGATCCGTCTTCTGAATCTTGATTACTTTAAATATTTCGCTTGACCAATTCGGTTTGTAGCCTTTTGAAAATGCTGTTTTTTGTTTAGATATCCTCACAAAATCATCCTCTTCAAACTTCTGCTTTCGCACTTTAGTCGGAACAGTAGAATACACATTGTTTAGCAAGTATTTTTCTGATTTTTTATTACAAGCATCAATTGTAGTAGTAAAGTAAATTTATTAATTTCAAATACATATAAATACCAATATTATTCACAATAAATTTACATAGACTTGGATATATACTATCCGTCAGTCGAGTGACATACATGATTATAATAGAAAATATAAAGTGAAAAAATGGGAAAAAAGAAAAGGAATTATTTTGCATAATCATATTTAAATAATAACGCTTGAGTTATACATTTATGTAGGACATTATAGTTTTTTCCATTTAGGTATTCTATGACTTCTTCTTCAGGGATCTTGCTTTTGTTGAATATCTTGATTCTTATCTCGGACAGGATGGGACAGATTCCAATGAAATGTATAACACTCTCAGGTTCTTTCAGGTTGCAGAGGGAACAAAGGGCGCTTTCGTCGTAGGTCCAAGGTTTCCGGTTGAGATTCAGAGTTTCTGTCCTGGCTCTCATTATGTTACTCATCATCTTAAGACTATTTTGGTCACTTATATATGAGAGCTCTTTGCATTCGAATTTTAGTCTCTTGTAGGTTGAGTGATACTGTTCTTTAGATAGTTTATCTAAACATTTTTGTCTCTCTTTGCACTTCAGAGTTTCAATTATCTCCCCAATCATAGTCTTCACTTTTTCTGGAGGAGTCACGAACAAATCTTCGGGTTTTACATCCACTTCGCGACATATCTTTTCCAAATCCGTGTAAAATCCTATTTTTTTAAACCAAATTTTGTAAGTAAGCTGTTTGGTTAATCTGTGGTCAGGAGAATTCAATACTCTCAAAATATATGTTAGGTGTAGCTTTAAAGTATAAATATGCAACGGGGTTCTGCTTGTTTCCAAATAGAGTGCATAATTTGGTGTACTTCTTGGGAGATTAAAGATTCGCTTAAGGAAACTTCTTTGGACTTTCTCAACTTGGTCGTAAGCCTTACCACCCCAGACCTGAGCGCCATAGCAAAGGATCGCTCTTGTTATTGTTTCGAAAATTTTCATTTTTGCTGAAATAGGAACCTCTTTTTTTAATAGAAAATTACGCCATGTAGCATGTATCCCTTGCATCGTAGTGGAATATTTTTTGTCCAAGTGTTTACGAAATGTCATGTTGGTTGTTATATTAATTCCTAAATATTTGTAAACATTCACAATTTCTATCATTTCACCATTATATATCCACTGATCGTCTCGTGATACTTGCCCACCATTCGGAAATACCATCACTTTTGACTTTTTTAAGGTTAACACTCAAATTCCAAGTTGCACAGTACTCAGCTAGTCTATTCATCATTCTGTGCAAGCCGGACCTACTCTCACTTAAAAGTACCAGATCATCAGCAAACAGTAAACTCCCTACTGTAATATCGTCTATTTCAACCCCTCCTCCAATGTATTCTGGTAAATCTAATATATATAGAACAAAAAGTAAGGCACTTAGCACATCTCCTTGTCTGACTCCATTGTTAACTTCGAAAAATTCTGATAATTTATTATTCACCTAGACTGCTGACATGGTGTTAGTATGTAGATTCTCGATGATTCTTATAATTTTAGAAGAGATTCCAATATTACTTAACTTATATATAAGGGCCTGGCGGTTTGGTGAGTCAAAGGCCGATTTCAGATCCACAAAAAATGAGTATATTTTCCCTCTTTTCTTACTAAGTTTAAGTTTTACAATATTATATAAATTCAGAATATTATCGGTAGTCGAGTAACCTTTTCTAAACCCCGCCTGAGCTTCAGGTAATAAATCGTTTTTAGTAACAAAATTTTCTAACCTTTTGAGAAGCATCCCTGAAAAATTTTTGGCAACGCAGTCAATAAATGAGATTCCTCTATAGTTTTCTACAACGGTCGGATCTCCTTTCTTGTGAAGGGGGAATATGATTGCCCTAGTAAAGCTCTCGGGTACTCTTTCTTCGTTCAGAATTCTATTATAAAATTTCAGGAGATATTTTAAGAAGTTTTCAGGAGCATGTTTGTAGAATTCGTAGGGTATCCTGTCCATGCCGGGCGCCTTGTTAGCTTTAGCTTCTTTTAGTACCTCTTTTAATTCACCAAGCTCAAATGGTTGCTCCATTTCACTAATTATGTTCATTGGCATTGCATAACTAATTGAATTAACATCTGAGTTTAATGTAATTTTAAAATATTCTAGTAAATGGTAGGTAGAAATATCTTTGCTAACTGTCATGTTAACTTGGCATATCGTTTTAACTAATGACCAAAAGTGTTGCGCATCCTTTATTGATTTAAAATCGTCATAAATATTTTCATAATATGTTTTCTTTTTTTGGATACATGTTTCTTTAAAATGCTTATTCGCACGTAAATACATTATTTTAATCACTTCCGAGTTGCTTTGTCGAAAAATATTTAGTAATTTAAAAGAACGTTTACGTAATATATGGCATTGCTTATCGAACCATGGTTGTTGCAGAGAATTTAATTTATTTGAATGTTGAATCATACCTCTATGCGCAGAGCTTCTTATCATCTGATAAGTAGATAATAATTCCTCCTCAATCGACTGGTTATCATTTGCTGTTAGTAAATAACGTTCAGCTGTGTCGTGAAGTTTTTCTTTATAATAAAGGTTGTCAATTTTTGTCCAAAGAAGTTTTGGAATTAAATTGGTGTTTTTATTTGTGTTTTCCTTTGGTTTACATTCTTTTATAGTGATATATAAAGGTTGGTGATCTGAATATGGTAGAGAACCCACTCTGAAATCTTGAATCATAGACAAACTATCTCCTGAAACAAAACAGATATCGTTAACAGATGTGCCCATATGTCCTATGAAAGTGATTTCGCCATCTGGATCTGAATGTGATCTGCCATTTAATATTATAAAATTAAACTCTTGACAAAATTTTAGAAATTTTCTCCCATTATTATTGATATTCTTATCCTTAGAATTTCTAACTTTTTTAAAACTAGTTACACAAGTACTATTTAGTTTTGGTATGATTTGTTCTTCTGCATTCTGTACATTCATATCACCAAATGCTAAGATTTGTAAATGACTATTGTTCTCAATAAACTGGACAAATTTATTAAATTCTTCTTTCCAAAATTTAGGTTTGAGGTACAATGGTAGTAAATAAAGATTTATTTGATGAATATGAATGAGTACTTCATCTTCTAAACCCACAAACCTAATTAGATGGGAATATTTCTTCTTATAACCTAAAAGTTTTCCACTGCTTGCCCTGCCATAGTGTTTCAATTTCACTCCTGGAATCCACTTTACTTCATATTCTCTAAAGTAATTTTGAAATTGAATTGTGTCATGATCAGTTAAATGGGTTTCACTCAAATATATTATGTCATACTGTTGGATGTGATCTAAGAAATAATTGTTATTGATTTTATTTTTTAAACCATGGATATTATAAGAAATTATTGATAAATAGGACTTGTTTTGATCATGTACATGTGTTGTTTTTGGATTTTCTTCCTCCTGTCACTTACCTGAGAAGGAATTATTCTTAGTTGGTGTTTCTCTGTCTTTGAGTGATCTATTTTCTAAATTTTTATTTGAATTTTTAGTATTGTGTATGGTTTTCTCAAAGTTTTCTGAGGTAACTTCATTAATTATTTGTGTCAGATCACATTTGTAAATAGAGTTTAAGATAGTCTTTCCATCTTCACCATCTGAACAGAGAACCTTTTCAGTATTCCAGTAGAATCTATGGTTGTTCACAAATAAATAATTTTTCCAGACATTTACCTTAATGTTAGAATTCAATTTTTTAAGTTTTTTCCTCATAAACAGTAATTTATGCTTCTCTTCCCTTTGTGATGGTGTCATATCTTGCTCAATCCCTATCCCTGAATCTTTTAAATATTTTCTATTTTTCATAATTAAATGAACATTACAAGCATCAATTGGTCTCATACCAATCGTCTTATGAAATGATGAGTTATATTCTTGTAGAACCTGAGGTAAAATATCTAAAACCTTGTAATTTCCTCGTAAGCTAAATGCTTTCCACATTTCCCCCTTTAACGTTTTATTAAACCTTTCTACAATGGAAGCTTTCATATTAGAAAAAGTGGAATAATGATTAATAGAGTATTTGTTCATTAGTGATTTAAACTTGGAATTATAAAATTCTTTTCCTTGATCGCTTTAAATATTTCTTGGTGTTTGTATACTCAAACGAAACACGCTCTCCATCGCCTTAGTTACATCATCCGCAGATTTCTTCTTCACTGGTACGGCCCATGCATATTTAGTAAAGCAATCTATAACTGTTAGTAAATATTTGTGACCTCGATTCATTCGAGAATAAGGAAGCATCTCCACGAGATCTATCTGCCATAAGTCGTTTATCCCTTTCAAAACAGTCATTCTTCTAGGGTATATCTTGCGAGCTGGCTTATGCAATTCATTTACAATAGATTTCTTAATTGATGAATCCATCTATAATTTTCTTTTAAGTATTTTGTTGAGATAGCCGAGCGTGACTACATCAGATTCCTTCACGGGCTCACCAACGTTTGTTATTTTCTTGCCGAGAGCGTCATACATATTGTCAACTAAAGTCAGAGCAACTCTGTTGAAGAATTCTTTTGTGACAACATCATAGTTATTTATAGGTGGAGCGAAATTGACAAGTCGTTTTCTTTTCCCACCTATATAGCTACCAGGCCAATTCTTTAAATCAGTGTAAGTCACTGCTAGTGTATCACAATATATTTTATTTACAGCGTCGCGAGCTGCAACCGGGTTTCCAACATTAATTATTCGTAAATTACGTGCGTCGATATCCTTTTCAAATTTAATAAACTAAATGGAAAGTAATGTTTCTTATTCTTGGTATGCTTTATTGTGATGTGAGATCCAAACTTGTTTATCGTCATTTTTACACTGAACCATTTACAATATGCACGTTAATATATTATATTTTCTTCTCTTAGCTCTTCGATTATTGATTCGATTTCGTTTTGGTGTCCTTCATGTCCAGCATGAGTCGATGACATCAAGAGCCTCAGCCGATCGACAAGTTTGTTAGGATCATTCCAATATTCATACAGGGGTTTATTGGATATCATGAAACCCGTGCCTCTTTGTAAGAGTGAGAACGTAGGCTCCTAATCGAGACTGAGGAAGGAGGGCGGGGTTTTAAGGTTTGTGATGGAAATAACTTCATTATTATATTTTTGTACTTCTCAGATCTGGTTCCCATCATCCCTTGTTCTTCGCTATAACCTCGCTTGTGTGCATTGGTTGAGAGTAAAATATTCTTATAATTAACCAAGTCGGACTCGGTATAATCTTGGGGGTTTTTCAAATAGAGTAACTGTAACAATCCCGGTGTCCCTTCATACACATCACCGTTAATGGATATATCGTCGCTGTTTGCAAACAGCTGGACATCGGTCGAGTCTCCAATAGCCAACCCTCCAGAAGGCATAACTCTAATTCCATAACGATCGTCGTGCGCTTTATCGCCTTTCAACAGCTTATCTAAGTATTCCCTTTGCAGGTTTCCAAACACAGTGATGTGTGCCTTAACTTCAGCCTCTCCTTTCGGTGTTTTAGCGTATTCTTTGACTTGTTCTGATAGCGGATCATCTGTCTCATAATCTCCCTCCTCTACATCTGGTGACATGAACTCATGAATGGGATTCTTTAAGTGAGATAATGGTGTCAGCGCGGTACTAGTTTTCGCTTCGTCCGATAAAATTTGTGAAGATTTTTTGTAAAGAGGCGTTGTTTTTGTTGTCGGTAATAATGTTGATCTACTGTAAATACTAACAGACTCGAGCGGCGATTCAAGTGTAGATTCCTTTTTTACCTTTATGGGTGTCAATGGAGGTCCCCTTCTTGATAGTACTGAATGTTTAATATCCTCAAGGGGTTGAAACACGGGTGTGAAGAATTCTTGTCGACCTTTTTCGATATCCTGCAGACTACGTTTCAATGAACGATATTTGTTTTTCAAAATCTCGCTTGTTTTTATTATCTCACGAGTGACTTTTGGGTCCATGACTGCTAATGGTAACTATCCTCATGAATGTTCTTTATATATCTACTATGAATGTATCGATTCCTTTTCTAAAACGACCATCGTTTGTGTCTCTAGTCTTGTCAATGACGAGATAGTCAAACGGATCTTTCCAACATAGCGAACATATGTCTTTAAAATGTGTAAAACTTAAATCTGGAGTGCTTACATGTTCATCGTAAATGTGTTTCAAATTCAACTCGTCTTGAGGACTATTAAAAAGTTAAAGTTACACCTGATGAGGTGTCTGGGGATACAAACATAACTGTGTGTTAAGTAAAAGCAATCGAGATGCATGTGACGGCCATAACTAAAGTATCGTTTTATTATATCTTGATCTTCCATAGTCACATCATCGAATATACAGACCGAATCGGATTCAACTTCTCGAGGCAATTCTTTCGCGTCTTCAAATTTGGTCTTTCCGCATCCGCTCGGTCCACAAATTGATGCCCGTATGACGTTTGGTAATAGCGTACTATGTCTCTGCTCTGAATCCTCCTTAGTAGGTGAAAAGTCGGTGATGTGAAAACGTTGTACTTGTTTAACTAATTTCATTATGAATACAAACAACAACACTGATTCTCAGTATATATATACCTCAGTTCTTCATTACCCGACTACAGTATGATACGTAGGTCTCGCAAAGGAAGGGGCTTAGTGAACAGTCTTATAGACAGGTTGCCAGTTGAATTACATCTTCCAGGATATCAGTATTGTGGACCTGGCACGAGATTAGAAAAGCTCTTGGTTGCAGGTGATAGCGGAATAAACGAGCTTGATAGAGATTGTAAAGAACACGATATAGCTTACAGCAAAAATAAGGACATGGGTAGTCGCAAGCAGGCAGATAGGATCCTAGCCGATAAAGCTTGGAAACGAGTTAAAGCTTCAGATTCTTCATGGGGAGAAAAAGCTGCGGCTTGGTTAGTTACAAATGCCCTGAAAGCTAAAGGGAAGATTGGATCAGGATTAAAAAATAAGAGAAAAAAGAAGATTAGTTTTCTTGATTTAGTTAAATCTTCAAAGGTTGATGATGTATCATCTATTCAGAACGCATCTAAAGCGGCATATAAGAAGGATAAAATGTATTTACGCGGTAAGACGAGACCTTCACCGCCCAGAGTCCTCCCATTACCAAAAGTTGGAGGCTTTCTTCAATTTCTCGTGCCGTTGACGGCAGGACTTTCCGCTGTGGGATCTTTGGCAGGAGGAGCCGCTAGTGTAGCGAAAGCTATAAATGAGGCTAAAGAAGCAAAGCTAAAATTGGATGAGCAAAAGAGACATAATTTGGCTATGGAAGGGCAGAAAGTCGGTAATGGGCTTTATTTGAAACCGTATAAGAATGGTTATGGTCTGTTTATAACTCAACAAAAAAAGAATAAACAAATATGACTACCTAATAAACCATTATCCGATATCGAATTAAATCATTTAGCAAAAGATTTAAATGTTCCAAATTTTCACGGAGTGTTTATGATTGATAATCTTCCAGAATATCCCAAAAAACATGAGTCAGCTATTGTAAATTTAAATACAAGTCTAGAACCCGGTTCTCATTGGGTCTGTTATGTCAAAAAAGATAATGTCGTAAAATACTTTGATTCGTTTGGAAATTTAAAACCGCCACCACAACTAATCGACTATTTCAAAGGTTTTAAAATAACTTAAAATAGACGACGTTATCAAAAATGGAATACTCCGATTTGTGGGCATCTCTGCTTGAAGTATTTAGCCGAGGTTTCTCGTAAATTTTGATCATTAGTAATCATGAGCTATATAGTAACGTTTACGGGCAATTCTAACGCTCTTCATGCAAACTTCCTACCTCCTCTAGAATTAGGATCGGATTATACAGTCGGGCTATTATCTGTTGACACATATAATACTATTCCTAATATAAAGAAAGATGTTAACGATAAGTTTTATTTTGGAACTTTAACGGTCCAGATACCAGAAGGATCGTATGATATCGAAGCTCTGGTTTCTTTTCTTCGTGAAGAAATCTCTCATCATGATCCGGCAGCGGGTTTGGCACTGCGTGGAAACCAGAGTACGTTAAGAACTTAAAACAACTAAGCCAGTTTACTTCAACTTCCCCGATAAGCCACATTCCATTGGTCCGTTATTGGGGTTTACTCGTCCAATTCAGTTATTAACCCATCACCTCAATATATTGAATCGGATGAAATTGTGAAAATTCTTAGTAAACACGATTTCGGTTCATTGTAACATAGCATCGGGCTCTTTCGTGAACGGTGATCCTGACCACAGCATACATCAATTCTTTCCGGCCGTTGAACCGGGATATAAAATAATAGAAACCCCGAATCCTGTCATTTACTTTCCTACTAACGTGAGGACTGTTGACAATATTACCGTTAAGTTAGTGGATCAGAACGGTGAGCTTATTGACTTTAGAGGAGAAACTGTTACTTTGAGAATACATTTAAAGAAAAATGGGGATTGATTTTAGTGCGAAGAGTTTTGAACCAAACAATCGCTATAAAAGGAGGTGTCAAACCATGCTAAGAATTAGTAAACCTAAATCTCTAAGACGGTTAACAACAGCAAACGCCGACTTTTTAAAACAGTGTGGGTTTCGATTAAAAATAAGAACAACATGAATAACATACTAAACATTTTATCCGACGTAAAATTCGATGAATCGCTTACGCAATTTCAATATCATTCGCATCAACCGTATGCCGGAAACACGTTCAATACGTCTGACGAGATCAGGATACCGATTCATCAGCAAGATGTCTATATGTTTCCTTCTTTAAGTTATATTTATCTTGAAGGCCGAATTTTAAAAAAGGATGGTACCCCCGGAACTACTTCAAAATTGACTAATAACGCGTTTGCCTTTTTATTTGATGAGATTAGATATGAATTGAATGGTATCGAAGTTGATAGAGTGAGAAACCCTGGAATAACTACGACGCTTAAAGGACTTGTTTCGTTTTCATCGAATCAAGTCAAAGGACTAGAAAATGCGGGATGGACGATCCCTAGTGTCGATAAAACACTTTCAATAGATAAAAACGGTTTTTTCAGCGCTTGCCTGCCGCTAGATATTCTCTTGGGCATATGTGAGGACTATAGAAAAATTTTAATTAATCTTAAACAAGAACTCGTTTTGATTCGATCGAGTACGGATTTGAACTGTGTAAAGGGCACCGATGATGTACAAATAAAATTAAATAAAGTAGTATGGAGAATGCCTCATGTTCGTGTTTCCGATCAAGAACGTTTGAGATTGTTGGAAATGGTTGACAAAAACAAAGTAATTTCTATTCCATTCCGATCATCCGTCCTTTACGAATATCCTAATTTGCCTGCGTCACAGCAAGAGAATTGGACTGTAAAAACGTCAACAAATTTAGAAAAACCGCGCTATGTTATTCTCGCATTCCAGACTGATCGAACGAGAAACGCAACCAAAGAAAGCAGTCAGTTTGATAGTTGCAAATTGAAAAATTTGAGACTCTATCTGAACAGCGAGCAATATCCTTATGACGATTTGAATTTAGATTTTGCACAAGGAAAAGTGGCTCTCCTCTACGAGATGTATAACGAATTTCAAATGAGTTATTATGGTAATAGACATTCTCAACCTCTGCTCTCGCGATCTGACTTTGAGACACTTGCACCCATAGCAGTTATAGATTGTTCAAAACAATCTGAAGCGATAAAAAGTACAACTATTGATATTCGCATACTTTTGGAGGCGAGTGAGAACTTTCCGACAAATACAAAAGCATACTGTCTCATTCTTCATGATAATATAGTAAAATATGAAGTGGGAACCGGTTTGGTCCGTAAAATGTACTGAAACACGTATATATAGCCACGCTATTGACTAAAATAATATCAGTTTGCCGTTGGTCATAGACTATAAACTTAAGATGCGTTCAGCAGTCATCGATTTTCAGGGTTATCGCACGGCTTTTAACTCATTAATTGTTAAAGAATTATCTGTAGTCTCTATTAGTCGGGGTTCATCGTGGCATTGGTTTTTCAAACCACCTCAAGATGTTGAAGAAGTGGAGCAGTCAAAGACGAACCTTTGGGTTAAGAAACATATTCACGGATTGGAATGGGACTACGGCGATGTGCAATATGAAGATATGAAGTATTTATTACAATATGCTACTGAGGACTTTGACATATGGGGAAAAGGTCTGGAAAAGTGCAGGTTTATAGAAGAACTTATTAATAAACCAGTCTATGACCTACATGATTTCGGTTGTCCAAACTTCAAACAATTAGAAAATGACAAGATTGCATGTCGTTTTCATTTCAACTCATCTTTCGTCTGTTCATTAAATCAAGCACACCGTTTGGCTACATGGATCAGCAAAAATTCTGAAGCAGTCAACTTGAAAAAAGAAGATGTTCGTAAGCAAACATTAAGAAGTATCGATTCATCTCATCATCTGTTGTCATTCGCAGGTTTTATAAGGGGGGTGAAGAATATGGTAAAATGTGTATACTGTGGACTGCCTTATGACACAAAATCGCTAATCAACCCTCTCAAGTACCATAAAGCAAATAGTCCTCAATGTTTATGGTTTAAGGAAGAAGAGTACTTTTTACACTAGAGGAATTACATGGCATCAGTATAATAATGGACAGAATGGAGGCAGTGATACGTCGCTTAGGCGAGGAAGGCATTGAAGCCTTAAGCACTGAAGAATTAAGTGTTTTACCTCGATCTTTGCTTTTGTACCTTTTCGATTACGCATTGGACTACATCTGGGGCAACTTACCTGAAGAATGGCAAGAGGACGAGGAATTTATCCGGAAAAGAAGACTTTCCTATCTCAATGAATATATTAATTATTAATTTTAATTTTATACTCAAATTTTTGTAAATCTTTGTTTTTAAAATAAACCAAATATTTCTATTATATTTTCGTTTTATTGTTTTTTTCCTTTTATCCTTTTTTATTAGGGGTAAAGGTTCAGTAAAAAAAAAAGGCAAGGACATAAAATATAAAAATTATTTATTGATAATAGCTCAAATTACAATTCACATCGGTATTATTACATATTTTCTGAGTTCATTCAAGTTATAAAAAAGAGTATTAGTATTTATATCCAAGTCTAATGGATTAGTGTTAACACTCGAATCTATTGGCGCAGATTCCACTGTTTCAGTCTGCTGACCTTCTTCATGTTTCTTGTAGAGTTCCGCCATCTTGGTTATCAAGCTGATTGAATCGTTGATTTTTTCAATACTTTTACAAAGCTTCGCTGTATCGCTTCTGTTAAAACATGGTGAAGGTGAAGCGAACTGAAGGGTTGGCGAACTCTGATTAAACATTGCAAAACAAATAATAACCTGTTCAATTTTTATAACTCTTTTCCTTCCCCTCTTGGATAATGTACAATACACGTTTTTGCATCTTACTCGGTCTTCGACCTCCACTTTCTTAGGTCTGCCATGTAAAAGAGATAACATCCTTGGAACCTGATCGGCGATGAATTTCCATTCTTCTGTGTCCATATACACTGTAGTTTTCTTGTCAATGATTGCGACAGTGGGCATAAAATCGCAGAGGCCGACACGGACTAGTTTGCTACTAGTGATGGGGTAATCAGTCACTAGTTCCAACCGTCGTGGTCCAACCATCGCGCAAGGCTTCAATGTTGACACTGAAAATTTTAACAGAGCGGGGGAGAAAGATGAAGTTTTTTTAGATTTTTTATAATTTCATTCACCTCATTCCTTTTTATTTCATACAATGCAATAAGGTTTTTCAATTCGTCAAGGTGATGAAGGAATATTCTCAGTCTCGCAGATGGATTAACAACACCCATATCTTTTTTCCTTATTTTCTTCTTCAAAATCAACCTCATCCTCTACAGATGTTTTCATAGGCAGGCTCTCCAACCGATCCAAGTACTCAATAAATGGACACTTTCCAGTCCATTTCCTGTGATCTTCTAATGGTTCGTCATAGTATTCCCATTTATGCAAAATTATTCCACAAAATGCGCACCTTGTCAGGTCAGAGGTCTTCAAGTAATAAAATCCTGCAGCCGCTAGCTTCACAGCACTCACTGGATGCTGACGTCCAGCCGACAAATGTCGACAGACGTTCTTTTTCATTCCTCAAGTTCTTGCTCCTCCGTTCCTTACTCATCACCCGTCCCATTATAAACTGGAGAGAAAAAGGGAAAAGATGAGGAAGAGGTGGAAGGGAAAGCATTGCTCCCATGTAAACAAGCCATTGTGATTACACTCATTGCCCCGTGTAAACAAAGCACCATGGCATCAACAGATTAAGGCCTCACAGGTAAGCAAAACCACCTCAAATGATGTAAGCATATTAAAGTCATTGTTTCATGTAAAAAAAAAACCCCAACTTCATTCATAATTGTTCATAACACCAAAACAAACAAGGAAAAAAATTAAATGAACCCGTGTACACGCCGAAGATAACGTAAACAGTCCTCATGTCACAAACACATTGACCCCCGGTGACGTCACAAGGTCATTACTCTCGTACTACAGCTCAAATGTAAACAAAAACAGTCCTCATGTCACAAGCACATTGACCCCCGGTGACGTCACAAGGTTATTACTCTCGTACTACAGCTCAAATGTAAACAAAAACAGTCCTCATGTCACAAGCACATTGACCCCCGGTGACGTCACAAGGTTATTACTCTCGTACTACAGCTCAAATGTAAACAAACCGATGTTGCCACATCTAACACATTCCATGCAACGTTGCCGGATTGTGCAACCAACCGCTCTAGGACGCCCCCCCCCCCCTCACCCTCAATATACACCCCCCTCGCCCTGGGCAGACAGCGTGACCTAGTTTACAACTTTACAATCTGCTGTTTGTACCTACTGGTTTTTAATTTTGTTTCTACAACTATTG
This sequence comes from Aelia acuminata, assembly GCA_911387785.2. Taxonomy (NCBI): domain Eukaryota; kingdom Metazoa; phylum Arthropoda; class Insecta; order Hemiptera; family Pentatomidae; genus Aelia; species Aelia acuminata. The sequence goes on along the minus strand of OU426980.1, from coordinate 66,200,899 downwards.
AGGCTTTTGCTGATGTCCATACATCAATAAAAAATGCCAAGTAAAACTTGATAACTCCCCAAAAACAACCTCATTGTATGAAAGTCCCCTCAGCGAACATTTGACAGTCATGAAAATGATTGATAAAAATGATGATAAATGCTACGCAATTAGAATTGAAGCAACAGTGTTTAGCAATGTATTTTCTGAATAATATTTTATTACGAAGGATATAATTCTTAGTACTTCGGTAATAAATTTACTCAAAAATTCATCGAAGGGAATTACGAATATAATTGACTGAAACTTTTGAATTAAATCAGTAGGCTAATATCGAGAATAATAATATCCTTTGTAATAATAAATTAACCATAAAATGAGTCCCAAACTCTGTTGCTTCTATCCTAGTGGGGCAGTCTTTTTGCTATCGATCAATTTTATGGCTGCCCCTTTTTTGCTGGGACTTCTATCCAATGATGTTGTTTAATCTACTTTTCCAACGATCGATTTAAATAAAGCAATATTAACGGTCCCTACCGGGGGCCGTTAATATAATATCGCCATAGTTTTCAGAAGGATATTCAAGCAATCATAATTCCAAAATTACTTTCCAATTTATTATAGGTCATATTACCATCCTCATTGATTCTCCATTAACGATATCTTGTCTAAAACTGGCCAAAATCTCGACTGTTCAGTGACGTATCTACTTCATCTTGGAATGGCCGGATTTATGTATTTTTAACTCAACACATCTCGAAACACTGATGATGTATGTGAATGACAAGTAGTGACGACAATATTTAGCAAAGGAAAAATATTGTCATTGTGGAAAAACATTTTATGTGTTCCCTTCCCAATGGAACATTGATCTTCTTAAAAAAAAAAAAATCCATCTATAATCATAAAACGTAGTGTGTTGAAAGTTGTATAATAGACGCACCACATTCCCACTTTTCGTCCAAACATAATTTAAAAACCATACATATGACAAAGGATGAGGTTGCCTCACTATGCCCCCAAAATTTCTCATAATTGGGTTGTTGCGGGAAAATCAAAGCAGCGTTTTTAGGCGCAAAACTAGCTTCTACATTTCAAGGACCCACTCTGATCCCCGGAAAAATTTAGATAAGAAATTTTTTATTCCTCTGGAGAAAACTAAGTTATTAAGTGGAAATGAATCATTAGCCTATTACATAGACTCTAGGATGCGGTCTATGAAGGCAGGTCATGACTTCTTGCCATTACCGTCTAAGAAAATCTTTTACTAGCAGGTATTTAAGAAAATGCTTTTCCTTTTTTTCCCACTGGATTTCTTTGCAGTCAGTGTCATTTCATACCAGCACTATCATTCGGCAGAATCCTCGGCCATATCAAATTTATCTTTGCAGAGGTAAGCTCTGAATTCATGGTAGTAATTCAGAGCAGGTAAAAAGTAAAGCGTAAAAAAGGTCTTGGAAGAAATAATACTGAGGACATTGTGCCCTGGTTCCTAAAAAATACAGATGAATTTGAAAACTTCATCGTCATCAGAGGATTCAGTTATATGGGTTATTTGTACGATTTTTACGATTCTATAATGCTTTGTACTTGACTTTTTCTTGTAATGTGTTTGTATTTCAATATTGTATGTTTGTATTTATTTAGTATATACTTATAATGCTGTTCTTTTATCGTATTGTACAGAGATTGATAGATAGAAAAATAACTTTATTCTGGCACTAAATCCGTGATTAAATATGCACATATAAAAATAGATATCTGACCACCATGCAACACACAAAAGGCTACTCTAAGAAAAAAAGATAATAATAATAATAATAAGATGTATTATAGCCTGCACACTCGAGTACAACATTTTTTTTTTTTAATTTCTTTCCAAAATGGATATTTTCTATTAATGGTTTAGCCATACGGGAGAAAAATTAATTATTAATTAATTAAATGTTTAATTAATTAATTAAAAGTTAATACATGTAAAGAGGGTTAGAAAAAATAAAGATTACAGAATTTTGTATAGATAGGATGCTGTTTTATTTTTTTCTTCCTAATCTCCCGAAAATCGAATTAAATTCGATTTTTAATTAACAAAAATCTTTTATTTTATAGTTAAATTACTAAAATGGTCGACAGAGATGAAAAAATGACGATAATTACTTTTGTCCACCTAGCTTCTACCAACCGAAACACTGCGATGGCTTGGAATGATGAAAAAATCGAACGTGTATCAAGGGATGTTTTCAGGATGCTTTTGGGACTCTTCCAGTGGACTTTTGGAGGACCTGCATATTCCCTTATCGATCATTTTTTGTAACTCTAATTTAGCCTCTTCCTGTTTCGTACGAGGTAGACAACGGTAATATCGATATCAGTCGCACAGAAATTTGGATGATCGTGGTGTAAAGTTGGGAACTTTGGAAATAGTTCCGTATATTTGCTATTCGGATCTAATGTTTATTTTATTCAAGTGAATTTCTGTATCAGGTGAGTTAAACACGATCGATGCTTAAGTAGATAGCCGAGTTGTATCGTCAATTAGGCTCCTATTTTTTATATCAATTAATAGTAAAGAAATATTTAAAAAACGGCTGGTACGTAACGTAAGAACGTCTGATACCTACATTGTGATTGGTTAGTTGCTCACAATAAGTGTATCCGTTTAGTTGTTTAGTTTAATACGGCATTTGAGGAGAGGAAGGTACGTCAGAAATCCACTAGTTTGTCCCAGTAGGAATATCTTTGAAATATAGAGCGGGATCTTGAAAAAGCGCATGATCGTGAACGAGCTGCAGCATATAAGCTGCTACTTGTTAAGTTGGTCATTTTTTACTCCAAACGCGATAACCTTTAATTGTGTAAAATGGTAGAGGATAAGGAAGCAGGCGAAGGGCTAGTATTTATGGAGGATATGCTTGGTGAGGAATGGCTATAATCAAATATTTTGCCGGCCATAATAGGAGTGTTGCCTAATGTGTAATTGCTAGAGGCAACTGGGTTCCAATTAACTGGGAGATATTGCATGGGGGGTAATTTTTCTTATAGGGTTCTAAATCAACTCAGCCAGAGAATAACATCATATCATGTATTTTATTCTTCAAATAAATAAATATAAATCAAATCATGAATTTTTTATTGAATCAGGAAATAAAAGTCCTGATCTTCATCATACTGATATCCAATATAACAGTCTCAGTTTGATTTTACAAGTCTCAGTTTGATTATGTAACATAAATGTATAAGTTTCTTATCATTATTATTATTAAAAAATGGCGCGCTTTTCAGTTTCTTGAAATTAAAAGCTTGAGGTTGCTTAAAACATTCATGTTTTTATCACACACATGTGTAAAAACATTTTAGTTTTGATTTGTATTATACAAACCTGCTCAAGTAAAATAAAGATTGCGAGTTGATTTCTTAATAATATTGTTAATTATGTACTAATATTTTGGTTAGTACTAATCAAAACTACAGTGGAGACCCCCGATTTGGACAGTAACCTATTCATTCTATAAGTTTAAATATTTTCAATCACAATGAATCATTCTGAAATCACTGAGATTGGGCTCTCAAGAAGCAATCATGATGAAATCAGACGTGTATCAATAAAAGTTCCTTTTTTTTTTTTTTTTTTTGGAAAAAAAAATGTTTGTATACTCGTATAATTGAAAATTAATTTATATTTGCTGTCGGGTTTTTCTTTTTAACTATATTACTGTCAACACTAGACCGCTAGAAATTTAGCAATTTTTTTGTTCTTAAATATTGTGTCTCATGAACTATTATGGTACAATTTGAAGCTGACAGAATACACAGGAACGGAGCTTATTATATTAATATTGGTAAGAAGTACATTTCAGCTTGAGGAGGGGTTGGAGGAATGGTGTGGCTACCTGCTCATCCCCAAGGACAATGCCCTCGGTAGCCTAAAGTCCCTTCTCATTACTCTCAGCTTATGTCTCCACATGTTCAGGGCAGAGAAAACTCAGGGGTAGAAACAACCCTTCCCCGGACCTACCTACCAACCTAGTAAAATTCCACTTTAGGGCCGAAAGAATAAAAAACAAGCTTCACGTATAATTTACAAGCTATAAATTAATTATAGTAAACATACATTTCTTTAAAAGTCACAAAAATCCCAGCGGCGAAACACGTTCAAAATGGCACGTGAAGTATCGTCGGGGGATAATTATTGAAAACGCTGTAATTTTGTTGTTCTTAGTCATGAAGACAGAAAACTACTTCTATTTGGACCATAGATAAAATATCTACAATTTTTATTTGAACATTTTTGTGTAAAAGAGCGCTCTTTGTCAAAAAGTGGAAAAACGACCAAAGAAATCGCAAGATTTGAATGTGAAACTATGGATTGAATGCAAAACACCCTTAGATCGATATTTTAGTACTGTCTATGAAGTTTTTATTTCACCGGTTGCTTTTGAATAAAAAAAAACTCCTAAATTTGTCCAACAAATGGGATTGAGAAAGAAAGCCCATTGCATTTTATCATTTCCATTAAAACTTATTATTTCTTCTATTGACATATACGTTATCGTAATAAAAATTACATTTCCTGATGGGATAGCTAAAATTTCTAAGAAACTATTAACCCTCCTGTCAAAGCCCGAATAACATAGTTAATGAGTCATTCGTTAATTAGCACTTGTTAATACATGAACTAGTAATATATTTAAACAAATACGAATATGTTAATTTCCTATTTTTCATTCATTAGAATAGATTAAAAATTCCATGTTTACGAAGATTTTATTATAACATGAATAATAAAAATAGGAATATTTTCTGTTACATTCATCCCTCTTCTTAATTATAAAAGTATTTAAAATTATAATCGTTTCCGAAATTTTTCTTGTCGGTTTTTTTTGTAACGAAATAATATTGCTCATCTTCTGGGCTAGGTTACATTACTAGGCACTCCTTCCTCAACAATCTAAATCGCCTGTATTTTTGTCTGCAAGATTTATACCTTTGTAGGTACTTACATACATCAATGGTAGATATATTTCGACTCTCTAGCGAGCTGCTAGATATTTATTTATGGCACTTTTTTAATTTTTACGTTATTTTTTTTACCTAATATTTTACCAAGAGTTCTTTAATGCTTATAAGTCCAGATTCTTGAAATTAGTTAATGAACCAATTACTCCAATTGCAGACGGAACATGTCGGCTGGCAAGCGATTAAATTGAATTATAAGCTATAAACAGTCCGCTAATTGAATAATTAGACTTGTAACACTGTACTTACCTGATTGGTAGCCTAACCCATTATTTGTGATTGGAGAATGGTTCACCAATTATTCAAATAATAAACCGATAAACTAATGAACATGAAATAATGAACAAATGTCCTTTTCCAGTTGTATAAATAAACTATTCTATATTCTTGACCTATAATCTTCACTCTACATCAAAATACGAAATTTCAACCTTCTGACTTCCATACCCCCTCTTACTAGAAAGCTATATTTGAAGCAACTTTCATCATTAAGAGCAGACTCCTTACCTATTTCCTTTCGTTATGCTTTATCACTAACCTGATTTAAACACCGCCTATTGCTTCATCACCTTAATTAAAAAATTTCGGCCTAGCAATTTATCGGAAATTTGATTGTAATTTATTTCCACAATCCTTATGTAGCTTTTAAATTTCGAATCTGACGCTTTATTAATCTATGATGCAAGTATTTAACTATATATTTAATATTTAACTACCCCCCCTCTTTAAATAACTAAATCCCCCAATCAACGTACATATATCTAATGGGCCAACTATTGTAAAATTTAACATTAACGTCTTAATAACTGTAAATAAGACGTCAATTTTTTTTTTCATCCCACTCTTCGAAAAATTACGGCATATACCAGCCCTCTATATTATTAATAATTTTGTCCAAAAAGTGAGTGCATTTAAAAATTCAATAAAAGAGATCGCAACGTATGTAAAACCATTAAAATACGTTATAAAAAAATGTCTATCATGGCTTGCACCATTAACAGTCTACAACATCATGATTAATTTTTCCCCTAGTCCTACTGATAATAATATTAGTATAAAATTAAAAAAGTTAGCAAGGAATAAAAAGTTCTTAACGTTAGGTTCAAAAGTTAAATGTGTTTACCATTTTCGTTGTATAGCTAATTCTCAATATTAACTGCATTATGCTCCACTCGTTTATTACATCACAACTAAGTTTTTTTTTTTTTTATAAAAATAGAGGGCGTGACTTGGTGAATGCCCGAAACCACTCTTTATAAAATTGAAATGACCATTAACACAGTAGATCCCGTGCAATAAGTATACTAAGAATACTTCACTAACACAGTGTAGTGACAGTTTTATCTTAAATTTTCCGCCACATCTATCCCCATCACAAAATTAAAATTCACTTTCCCGGCTGATCTTATCTATTGATTAGATATTGATCTCCCGGGGAGATAATGATCAGCTGGTGGTAGATCTTGAGTCTGTGCACAAGCCATATGTTCAGGAGTCAGATTTTCCAATTCGTCAGAAATTTCCTCCCGAATCAACCAAAGAAGGACTTCTGAGGACCTGGAGAATCTCTAGCACTACGAGCGGTGAGTCACACTCCTTTATCTTCAAATACTAGCGAGTTAGGACAGATAGGAGGTTTTCTGTTTTCCCCAACCTGTTTTTTTTTCAAACCGTTTTTTCCAACAGTTGTTTTTTTTCAACAAACAGTTCGTTGGCGTTTTGTAAAAACAACCGAAACGCCCATCTCTACTAGCGAGTAGTGAGCGCAGTAACCTCTTAGTGGTTAACCGTCCTAACACGAGGTTAGTAACTAAGCTGCGCCAAAGAGCTAAGTCGTGTATAAAGTTAGAAGTGGCGGAAGATGGAAGTGAACTTTTTAATATCTTCTGTATATGTTATTATTTTGTTTAAGAAGATTTATTTTATTTATTTTTTATACTTATAGAAGAAATTATAATTTATTTTGTTTGAGATATTTATATTTTTATTTATCCTTACATTATATCAACAACAGAAAATTAAGGCTAAATGGAGAGAATTTTATAGGAAAGCATTTTAGGAGATATCGCTTTATTATTATAACCTTGAGAATGCTATCCTTAAATCCGGATACAGAAAAACGAAATCTAATGAAATGAAAATAGAGAGAACATCACAATACTCATAAATAGAAACTGAAAATAATGAGATCCATTCCAAACATTTTAAATTGAGTTTTTTTAACATGATAAATCATTTCAAATCAAACAAAGGAAGGACAATAATGTTTTGAATTGAAAACAATCCAATACATGATAACTTACATTTGTCATAGTATGTCCTCAGTGGCAGGAAAATGAAATTCCTTCAGACATCTGAAAATAAATCACTATTCAGACATCACAAGCAATGAATTTGAAAACTGATAAACTTATACACTAACTTATGGGGTTAAAAATCCCTAACCAAAAGGAAATCAACATAGTAATCATGTGGAAAATATAAAAAACATTAAAAATATATCAGCCAAATTAAAGGAAGTTCGGAAATGAATACACAAAAAAAATAAAATAAAATAAAAAAAATTCAATAGGCACAAAATGCAAACTCATCAGAAGAAAAACGGCATATGGTTGCCCATAAACCTTTCATAAGAGACCTTAACATAAGAACCATAAAAATCTCGGTACTGGGTCCAATCCTACATACCGGTCAGAGAGGGATTCTCAATCTCTCTCCCTCACTCCCTCCAAAAAAATTGGACAAGCTACAGAAAATTGACATCAAAACACCCTTGGAACAGATTCATATCATCCTTGAATAAGTGAAGTTTCTTGTGTAAATATTCAACCATTAAAGGGACAACAGAAAAAAAAAGGATTATTTCATAGTGAGCCACTAAACCCAAAACGTCCTGATCAAGCGCCATTTTTCTCACCTTAGAAAAAGAAATGAAAGGAAAAGACGGTTCTACAAATACAAATAAAAAATATTCCCATACACAAGTCCTGCAGGACCAAGGTGAGAACCCCCATAATGAAATGTAGGGACAAACATGCCCGACCCAGTTATAAACTAAATGATATATTGCAAGTAGGTATGGGTCCTGCGACCAACCTCAAGAAATACACAACAACTGCCTCGAAGTAACAGCAACATCCATCAATTATAAGCTTACTTTACTTTACTTACTTTAAGTACTTAGAGTATTAGAGAATCCATATGGAACCACAAAATATTGATGAAATTATTGATAATATTAAAAATATAATTTTAAAAAATGGCCAATAATTTTGTCGCAGTCAATTTTATTATTTGTTTTCATGTAAATAAAATTAATTACTCTATTATTAGCCCATATTCAGTTATTAAACTCCTATTATAATTTTTACCTATTATTAAAATATGTTGTTATGTAGTAATTAGTTATCGTTAGATAATTAATTTATAATTTTCAAACTATATTATTAGAAGATAAAAGATTCGACCACGGCCGGGAATCGAACCCAGGTCCTCTGCATCTACGTCGCAGCGCTCTTACCACTGAGCTAACCGTGAGTCCGTTCCGATCGTGATCGAATCTTTCTCTTCTGTGATCCCTCCCTCCAGGTCTCGCCACTTTGTAGCGAAGTACCGGGGAGCTGAACAATTGTCCAGACAGACGGGATCTAGTTGACATTCGTCAAATATATATATTGTATGTTGTTATGTAGTAATTAGTTATCGTTAGATAATTAATTTATAATTTTCAAACTATGTTCATAGTTTGAATATTATTAAAATAATTATTTTTTACAATTTCAGAATAAATGGATTGGCCTATGACTTTTTGGTGCACTGCAATAGAATAACCGAACAACCTACTTATTATTGCAGGGGTATTAGTATCAATTATATGAATATATGCAAGTACCATAATAATTATAATCTGCAAAATGATCAAAGTTATAACAAATATTGAATTATAAAGATATCTATAAAAAAACTAGCTGGTTTTGGAAGTATATAGGATTATTGAAGTGCTAAAAATAATTTTATATTTTATAATGGGGTTAAAAACTTTGTTATATTTTATTAAGTAATTTTTATATTTCATTCTACTGATGAACTCTTTGAGTTTTATTCATTATAAATAAATGTTGTAACAATTATTAAGATTCGAAGTATTTTAATCACATTTAATATTATGTGTTTTTTTATATATTTTGAATATTTAAGAAACTTGGTTGAATATAAAGGTATATCGAATTTATATCTATTTAATTTCTTTTGCATCAAATATTTTAATAAAAATAAATAGATAAAAAAAATAAATAATAAAAATAAATAAAAATAAATAAATGATATTTTTGTCTATGAAAAAGCTCAATTATTTGAATATTAACAGTAAATTTAAATTTAAATTTTAAAGTTTATTTGGTCATCAAGTTATTCTATTAGTAAACTATTTGCCGGAGGACCATAATCCTACATCACGCAGCCAGTTGATGGAACTTATTATTTTTTATTCATAAAGCTGACAGAAAGGTACACAAAAATATATATTATTTGTTATTCATGAAGCTGGAAGAAAAGTACTTGATAATATATTTCTTTTTTTAAATATTTCATACGTATTAATCATAGGTAAAGAGTGTTTATTTGAATTATGTCAAGCTCCATGCTTTAATGGCATACTACATGACTACTGGCATACTACTATTACAAGATTCATTTTTACATGTTCTGGTTTAACAAAATATTTGAACAAAAGTATGATTATAATAGATAAGAACTTTTCTAATACATTAAACAAAAGAAAAAAAAAATATATATATATATATATATATATATAAAACTAAATTAAAAATTTTAATAAAATAAAACCAAAAAGAAATTACCTATGCTGCCCGTCGCTGGTTTGTGAGTCAAAGTCAATACTTCTAATAAAGTTTAGGAAGTCCGTCTTAAATTTGAAAAATTAGTCTATGGTCAATATACATTTTTAAGGATTACATTTTTATTAGTAAAAATCGTTGTTTGTCAAATAATTTACAGTCATAAAGTACCTGTTAGAAATTTTGGATTCGTCACATAGGTCTGTTAGTATAATATTAAGTTTAAAATTAATTAAATGATTATAATAATTTAAATATGGTTTCGTGTTATCATGTTAGTACTTGAGTTAGTTTTTAATCACTATTGTGTATAGGTTTGTAATTTTTAAGTGTAATTTGTGGTATGTATCTGTGTAGACTTGGTGATTTAGTTGAGATAACCTACAAATCGTCCCATGAATGTTTTGATTAAATCAATTGTGAGATCTCTCCTAATGTAGGATAAAGGGGCAGTATCGTACGAGGGTATCGTTTCGCTTTTAGCAGCTTCTTTCGCAACATAACCGGCTCATTCATTGCCCTCGATACCAGAATGTCCCTTTACCCATTCATTCATTCATATTCATTTATTAAAGATTAACATTTTAGGATCCAAACTTATTCTTACATCGATTTCGCTTCCCTAGTATGTACAGAGAATTGTATGTCTGGTGAATATTTTAAAAGATTTTGCTAGCAGCTGCATTAAATAAATCATTCAAATGATACTATTGTTTTGCGTTTTCATATTTTATTAATCAATCACTTAATCAATGCTAAAAAATTATTTTCTAATCAAAACAACTAGGTATGTTTAAAAAAATATAAATATTAATAAATAAAATAAGTCATTAAAATTTCAACTTTCTGCTCAAAATAATTTTTTATACATTAGCGGATCCAGGGGAGGGGCGCGGGGGGCGCCCCTCCCCCCTGAGAGGTGAGGACACTCATAAAGTATTATTATTTCTATATGAAATGAGCTATATTTAGTCATTTTTCAAGTCCACTAATTGAAAATGAATTGTGTTTAAATTTACAGTAATTTATAACGTCATTATGTACTAATATGTATTTTAAATTAGGGCCTTCAATAGGCGGGCGCAAGCGACGGTGCTGCTTCTGCGACGGCGCTGCAGGAACTAGAGAAACGGGGATAAAAGCGGGGCCATTACCTGGGATTCATAGGGTTTTTTGGTGTTTTTAATTTATTTTTCCATAATTAAAACCCGATTGAGCAAAAAATCATTTGAAAAATATCTAATAGGTATTGCTCGGTCCCTCAGTGTTCAATTAGAAAATCAAAAGACGCGTCATTCCCTTTTATTTCCAAAAAATAAAAAGCTTCTTAAAGAGTGGATTGTAAAATTAAGAATAGATAAGCCTGTATCGAAACATATGACGATATGTAGTCTTTATTTTAAAGAAAGAGGCTATATTTATCCAGGTAAATATTAGTATTTGACATTTTATTATTCCAAAATGCTAGTTTTATGCAAATAACATTGAGACCATAGTGTCATAGATTTGTTTTTCTTTTTTAATTTTCCCCATTTTTCTATTACATCCGTTGTGCTTAATTGTTCCATGTTTTCAATGCGAAGCCTGAAAGTTTTGAGAAATAAATAAATAATATGACAAAAAATCTAAGCTGTCATAACAATGATTGTGTGAATAGGTAATTAATGTTATTACTAACCGAAAAACGTCGAGTAAAGTTACAATGATGTGTTTGCATTTACCAGAACTACCAGCTTTACACGTACAATGACAAGAAAATTGCTTATTATTATTAATAAATTTGATTTCCACTTTTATTTGATGGGGCAGTCCTTTAAGATTGCTAGTTTAAAGGCAGGAGGCTTGTAAAATAACTGTTTTTTTATTTTTAGATATTACTCCACATGTAAATATGTGGTTTGCATCAAGAATAGCCTGCCCATCAATTAATGGTCTTTTAAAATTACCAATTATCTCTATCAAACCAACTAGGTCTAACACCGTTCTTTCCGACATTTTGCAAAACTACTAGCGCACCCTATATTCGATTGCGCCCGCCTATACTCTTGAAATGTTAAAAAAAAAAAGTGCGCCCCCCCTCAGAAAATTTCTGGATCCGCCACTGTTTTTTTATATAAAAAATCAGACTTTCATTACAGGATTCATTACAAAAAATATGCCTCAATTCATGAACAACTTAAAACGAAGATCTTCAGGGCCAAATTTCATAATAAAGCTGTTTTATTAGTGCACAAGTACAAGTTTTCAACTACCAAATACAAGCATTGGTACTTGTTTTTTTTTTTTTGTTTTTTTGTAGGAACCAATAGTTGTACAAATGAAACAAAATAAAAGGTATCACCCTTACGCGTTCAAATCACGTTAAACCCGCCGGAAACAAGAACTTTTGAACTTTTAACTGACAACCTTCGAAAGGTTCAGGGTACGCCAAGCGCTCTGATTGGTTGTTGTACATGTATATCCCTTTCAAGCTTCCATATACTGAGTGTAAACACTGTATTATGAGGTTGAATTTTAAGTGTTCTATTTTTCTTTACAGTAGTCTTTCAATAATAAAAAAAAAACAAATAAATAAAAAGGGTCAACTACTTAAAACATCGATGTTAACATTGACACACAACCATCGATGTTCACTAAACGTCGCATCCCTAAGTTACCACATGCTTCTTACTTTGTAATGTAGTTCGACGGATTTCTTTTTGACTCTAATTGTTCAGCAAATCGAAAAAGTAGATGGCCATTCCCCTTTTTGCCGTGAAACTAATTAGCAGTAAGTACCACTTTAATTGACTTTTTTGTTAATTGACGTGTTTTAAGTATTTTGAGTAATTTGTTTAACATTAATTGCAGTTTTCATCGTTAACTGCATTCCTGAAAATACCTGTTCAAAATGTCACGTAGTGTTTTTTAATCATAATGATTTTTATAATACTTTTTATGTTTAACAATATTTCTTATTTTGTTCAGTTTTATAACGTTTTTACATAATAACTTTTTTAATGCTCTTACTTTTTTCTAATGCTTGTAATAATATTTAAATATTGATTGTAATACTTTTTAATGCGAGTGATATTTATGCTTTGTCATGATTTTAATGTCCATCAGGTCACATTATTTTATGCAATTTTTCAGGATACAATGAATGAAATGCTTTTAATACATTAGATTTTAATGCAGTTTATCAATTCGCATATTGCATCACTTGCTTCTTTTTTACACAGACTTAGGTTCATAGGAAGACATTATTTATAGATTTAAAAAAAAAAACAAAAAAAAAACAAGAGGCATATAACCTGGCCCCGTAAAAAAGACAAGATATGCTAGAAATTTACATATTTTATTTAAGATGGTATAATTTGGTATTAATATGCAATACTTTTGATCTCAATATGAAAAAGCTGTCGTTTATTTTATGTACATTTTTTTTTTAATTGAACTTTTAAGCTATGAAAGTTGTTAAAAGTAATTTTAAGCTCCCATTGGCTTACAAGCTTCTATTCACGTTGGATTGTAATTTTCTGGCTAAATGAACAATATGGGTGTTTTTCATATTAATTATTTGTTTTTTGATTTTTTTTCTTTCATGATTTCTTGCATATGTCCTCTAAAGAGGGATGGTCCTCCATATAATTTTTAGTATGTTTGAATGTCTTATTGGTTTTTATTTTGCAGTTTTTGCTAGCTGGGATGTTTAGGGTCTTTTTCCGTGTAGGAACTGCTGTTTTGTGACATAGGTACTAGGCTCGGGCAAGATGAAAGAAGAAGAGAATAAAGAGAATATACAAGGAATCGTTCATTTCTCTAAAAATATAAACCATAACCACGCCTCTTATGATTTTCCCTTGTTAGTTCTTTGCCCTTATCAGTCACCAACAGTCATAAGGGTAATTTTATTTGTTGAATCACATGTCCTAAATCCTTCTACCGAAAAACACTTTTTCCATACATTAACATTTCATAGGTGTTAATGTTAAGTTATTTTTTAACTATTTCTGCACATACTGCGGATAAATGCGGAAAATGTGGATTTTTGCAGAACCTGTGGTGGTTGGAATAGGGCCTATTAATTTGATAATGTTAAGGATTATGGAGATAATTAAAGATACAAAACTTGGGACATAAAACGTGCCTTTTATTTATATCACAAACAACAACAACATGGAGAACAATAGTGGTGGGGTCTAAATAACATGACAGCCTTAAATCACCTATTATTATAAAATAACAGTGATTGGAATAACCTGTTACCACTAAACCGAGTTATTGAAATCACTCTTTCATTATTGAGCAACCTATCACCTGCGCAGGCGCGATAACAGGAGAGAGCGTTATAACAGGCTTAAAGAGTGATTGGGTAACAGTGGTCTGAAAGAGTGATTCGGTAACAGTGGTCTGGAAGAGTGAGTGGGTAATAGTGATCGAGCAACCGTTGTTATCGCTCGCTGTTATAACAGTGCGAGGAGTGATTCAGTAACAGTCGAAGGAGTGATTAGGCTACAGGTGCTATCGCGGGCTGTTATAACAGTGCGAGGAGTGATTCGGTAACAGTCGGAGGAGTGATTGGGCAACAACTGTTATCGCTGGCTATTATAACAATGCAGTGGAGTGATTGGGCAACAGGTGTTATCGCTGGTTGTTCTAACAGTCTGAATGAAAATGTTATTCCCTCACTGTTATAATGGTGTAATAGCTATTATTTGACTCTTCTGAATGACACATCTAATAACTTAAAATTCAAAATTTATACTTTTTATTTTGAAATTATTTCACAGTAATTAGCGCAATGTTAAGCCTTAGAGCTCCAAATAATGTAACCGTTAAAGTAGTGATTAATTAAATAAGTTTACTACTTGTAAATGAGAATTATGAATGTAATTTAATTTAACATCTTGTCACATAATATAACCAGCATATAAATCTAAATGCTATTCCATAGCAAAAAAGGAGTTATGAGTAAGCCAAGCCTATGTAAAAAAGAACTTGTTTTTACATCGTTTAGAATTTAATAATAATAAAAAAAATAGTTTTTATGAATCAAGATGTAACCCACCACTTTATTGCCCATCATTATGGGAATTTCATCTACAATTACTTTTTAGAGAAGTTGTAAGCCTTTATTTTCATATAAAAAAGACATATTGTTAGTGCAGTTATCACTTAAATTAATATTGGCTTTAGCTATAACTTAAAATATTAACTTTATTTCTATTTTAGAAATTAGGTTATTTTTTTTCCAACTTTATAAAAAAAAATTTGTAATCAATAAAATTCGATTTTAAAATAATTCTATGTAGTATATATTTTACCCTATTATTTTTTCCAAAGGAGTATTGGTAATATAGGTATGTTTCGGAATTCCATTTTTATTCGTTATCACTTAATCTCGATTTTTAGGGCCGTATTTATGAACGATCCTAAGGAACGCGTTACTAAAGGCTTCCTTAAAATGCACACCTTTAGCTAACCTTATCATAATTTTCATTTTATAAACGTTCCTTTACGCTTTCTTATCTTAAGGACGCCTTAGATCCTAAGGTGTTCCTATAAATTTGATCTGTTTTCCTTCCTTAGTGCTAAGGTGGGTGATTAGCTACCTTTAGCTTCTCCTTAACTATTTAATAATAGAAATAAAAACATAAAACAAATATCAGGACTTAAATACTTATTAAAAAGAACCATATACTAAGAACAAAACGACTTTTTGGAATTTTTACTTTATTTATATGAGGTAGGATAAACCATATAGAAAAAAAAAAAAAAAAAAAAATACCATACAGTTATTGACACCCCAACTTTAGCTTAAAGAAATATGTAAACAAGTCCTAATTTTATTTCAAGATATACATGAATCTAATGTTTGAAGGGTCCTCTAAGTCATATATGATTTAAGACTTTAACAAACTAACCATAGGGAAGATTTCACAATTAAATCCACACGGTTTCAATAACTAGTTTTTGCACTTTTAACAATAAATATTGCCCTATGGTAAAACTATTGAACTATTGACCCAAAAAAACCTCTTGAGTCTTTGTAAGGATAGATAAAGAGGAGCTATAGGAACTTTCAATTAGATCCCTTCATAAGAAATATTTTTTTTAATGTCACCACTGAAATTTAGTCTTAAGGGTGTCAATAACTGTACGGTTTACCCTATAAACAACAAAGGCGGTGTAATATTATGGGAAATAAAGATTTTAATCTTGGTGAAATATGTTTCTTTTTTTCTCCTACATAGCTGTCACAGCACATTTCATTCATGATTTCAAATTTGGCTGAATAGGATTTGGATAAAATCTTAAAGCCAAAAAAAAAAAAAAAAAAAAAAAAAAATGATTTCAAGTTAAAATCTATATTGCTATCATGCTAAATTCTACCGGGCTCACACACTAGTGAACATGTGGCAGCTGCACTCAAAGAAATTACTGGAAGTATGGGACTGGGAAATAAAATATCTGTTTGTATTACAGACAATGCTCCAAACATGGTTAGTGCAGTTAAAGATTATGCTCTTTGGAAGCATTTTCCTTGCTTCCCTCATAAACTAAACCTAATAGTTAACGGGCTTAAAAGTCAGGCGGATTTATTAACCAAAGTGAGATCCATAGTTGCTCATTTTAAAAGGAGTACATCCAGCACTGATATACTCTTAAAAACACAATCAAATTTAGGTATAGAAAAACCGAAAAAGCTGATACAAGCTGTGGAAACCAGATGGTATTCCACTTTCCTTATGCTTCGCCGTTTTTGTGAGCTAGAAAATCCTATAAAAATGAACATAGCTCTTCTACATACAAAACATATAGAGCAATTGAGCGTGGAAGAATGGCATATCTGCAGAAATCTATGCAAAATTTTGGAGCCATTTGATGAAATTTCACGGCAGATGAGTGGGGAGAAGTATTTAACCGGGAGTCAGGTAATGATTTTCGTCCAAGGACTTCACTGGATGGTTGAAAAATTGAAAGAAGAATTGAAAGACAAATCTCTGGTTAATGTAATTTCAGATCTAAGAAATTCTCTCGCTTTAAAATTTAGAAATATAGAACATAGCAAAACGATTGGTTTTGCAACCATTCTGGATCCGAGATATAAGATGCTACCATACAATGAATTTACAGCAGCAGGCGAACAAATGAAAAAAGATTTTATTTATAATTTAGAAAAAATTATATCTGAAACAAATCAAGATATCATGGACACAGAGGAAAATGCCGAAACAGTGCCAACCGAAAGTAACCCATCACCAATTTGGGAGAAATTTGATAGATTGGTTACGCAAGCTGTTCCAAGAGGAACTGCGAGGGCCTCAGCAATTGCCGAATTCGATCGGTATATTAGTGCACCATATCTTAATAGAAAGCAAGATCCTTTAATTTGGTACAAACAGAATCAACATATTTACTCACTAATCACTCAACTAATGAAGAGAAAATTTAATGTTGTGGCGACATCAGTGCCTTGCGAGCGGGTTTTTTCTAAATCTGGGAACATCATCAGTGAAAGAAGAACACGTCTCTCCCCTAATCACATAGAACAATTAATGTTTTTAAATCAAAATAGTTTTATCATTGAGTAATTTAACTTTTTAATTTTGTTAATGGTTATTTATTTATTTTTAAATTTACTATACAAATGTATTTTAAAAATGTGCCAGAGATTTTGATTCTACAAAGTTTTTATTCCATGTCCTTTATTACTTCCACGTACCTGAATAGGAAATATAATAAAGGAAAGTATTACGATCGTGAAAAATCTTGATTTCCGGTTTTCAAAGGAAACCTAGGTTTTGGAGTGTTGTGTGCGTGCACTGCACCAGATTGTTGGAAATTTTTTATACTATTGTATTTTGTATTATAAGCAAATTTTCTAAAATGCCAAATTAATTCCATTTGAAGTCCCTCCATAATCTAAATATTTTATCGAATTAATGATAAATAAAGCCGAGTAGCATATGTTACTAAAATCACCTGTTATAGGAACTTGTTATCACTTGATAACAGCTACTGGATAACCTGTTATCGAAATTTCACTGTTAAGCCCATCACTAGAGAACAAGTAACCTCATACTGAACCTTCCTTCACAACCGACGCAGTGTTGCCATTACAATACAACATTATATTATATTCAATAAATCATTGTTAATTAACTCCTCCCCCAATAATTTATATTGAAAGAACTATCATTACAATAATTTCTAACATTACAATGAATAAGTAAGAACTAACATTACAATTATTTGTATTAACAGAACTAGCAGACCAAAAATACACAATGCGAACTAAACTCTATTTCAATCCTAATTTATGTACAAAATAATTATGAGAGGTTTTGTTTAGCCTTTGAGTACCTCTTATAAACAAATTAATAATTTATAAAATTATTATTATAAACATTTATTACTAGGTTGTTACAAAAGTCCTTGTTCACAAAATTAATTTTATTCAAATGTGAGTACAAAATTTACAAATCAAATTTATTCTTCAAAATACAGGCCATCATTTTCAACTACTTTAACCCATCTTTCAGCCAAAAGTTGTATTTGATGTTGATACCACGACTGAAGGACGACCTGATCTAGGTTCATCTTCAAGGCTTGTATTCCCAGAATTAAACCGCCTGAACCAAAATGCGGCCGTGTTTCGATGCACCACACTTTCCCCTTCCACTGCACAAATTTCCTCGGCTGAGGCCTTTGCACTAAAACCTTTTTTCCAATAATGCCTAAGAAGGCCGCGGATGACAAATTTTTCTTCCGACATTTCTAGTGAAATTTAATAAACTGAATGAAAGGCAGGGACAGTTGGCGTACATAGATAATTAGAGGATTAGTTAATGTAAACATTGACATAAGAATTGTATTTGTCAGAGATTAAATAAGGATTAAATTAGAGACCTCAATGTAAACAACTTGATGTGCACAAGGACTTTTGTAACAACTTAGTATATACAGATGATTTTATAAAAATGTTTATATAAATTTTATTGAAATTAATGAACAATTGTCTTCATTGTAGTGGTATTACAACTAACGTCTAACTCATTTAATAATTTCCTAATCCAACAAGCCTCCAGAGCGGCTTCATTGAGGGAGTATAACTCTGCCTCAGTAGTGCTTAAAGTTACAGTGCTCTGCTTTTTGCAATGCCAAATAACACTGTAGTCAAATACTTTAAATACATAACCAGTTATAGATTTCCTATCTTTACCTACAGCAAAACTAGCATCAGCATATCCAACTAGTGGTTCGGAATTACAATTCTTATTATATTTTAAATTATAATTAATGGTACCCTTAACGTATCTTAAAATCCTTTTCAAGCATTTCCATAACCTTTCTGATGGTCTAGATTGATATCTTGCTAAATATGAAACAGCAGCACACAAATCAGGTCTTGAGCATACTACAGCATACATTAAAGAACCTATACAGGCTCTGCATTTATGCTCTAAAGAGTAATCAACCGTACAATCATCAAGATTAACATTAACTTCCATGAGTGATTCACTAGCATTTGCCTCAGACATACCAAAATTTGTCAATATAGATTCTAAATACTCTTTTTGGTTAGTATACAAACAGTCATTATCCTGAATAATATTAATACCCAGATATTTTAAATTTTTAGATCCTAGATCTTTCATTTTAAATTCTGTATTTAAAACTCCTTTAAAATTATTTATCCTTGAATTGTCCTCACCTAAAATTAATATATCATCCACATATAACAAAATGTAAATACCATCCTTAAAATATAAACAATAATCACTTTCTGCTTTTTGAAACCCTTTACTTTTCATAAAATCATAAAATTTATTGTACCAATTTTTTGAAGATTTTTTAAGACCGTAAAGTGATTTTTTTAATTTTAAGACATAATTTTTATTTATATTTACACGAGGTGGGGGCTTTAAGTATACAATATCATCAATTTCACCATGAAGGAAAGCACTTTTAACGTCCATTTGATGAATTAAATAGTTCCTTTGAACAGCGAATGATAATAGAACTCGGAGAGTTTGTAATTTCAAACCGGGAGAATAAATTTCGGTAAAAATACCTTCCTGTTGAAACCCCCTTGCAACTAATCTAGCTTTATATACATCACCCGTCTTTTTTGTAAAATCCATCTACAATCAATTAACTTAGCATCTTTTGATTTTTCTGCAACTTCCCAAGTCTTGTTATCCTCTAAAGATTTAATTTCTTCATTTACCGCTTCATACCACTTATCTTTATCGTCATAAGAATCTGTATCATTATACTTTTCTGGGACATTACTATTAGAACACGATAAAATGATGCCATTAATATATCACCTAAATCTGAATCATCAGTGACAAAATCTTGTAAATATTTTGGTTTAGTTTTATTTCTTTTCTCCCTAGAATTAACATTATCTGTATCCCTTCCCTCAGGTTTTAATGACTCTAAATTATTATCAGAAGTTAAAGTTTTCTCAGTATCATGGGTTTTGGTTTTCTCAGGACTACTACTATTACCTTTTTCTTTCTTACCCGAGACAGATTCTAAATCAATACTAATAGTTTCAGGGAACTCTGAACATGTTTCTTCCCTAAACAATACGTTTCGTTCTATGCGTATCCTTCTTTCATTAGCATCCCATAATCAGTATCCCCCCGGAGCATACCCAACCATTTTCAATTTCACACCTAGGGTTCTAACTTCATTCGGAATTTTTGGGGAATATGGGCATATGCAGATGACCCAAATATTCTAAAATTAGATACATTAGGAAGTCTTCCCTCCCACATTTCAAATGGTGTAACATTAAGGGAAGCAGTGGGACTACGATTAGTGACATATACCCCATATCGCAGGGCCTCGCCCCAAAGCTCTTTAGGAAGCTGTGAATTTAACAATAATGCACGGGCCTTTTCAGTCAGAGTACGATTCATTCTTTCAGCTACTCCGTTCATTTCGGGATTATATGCAACAGTATACTGCAATACTATGCCCTTTTCATCACAAAAGGATTTAAAATTTCTAGAAATATATTCACCACCATTATCTGACTTTAACTTCATTATACTATGACCAAAATGATTACTAGCATCATTATAATAAGTCTTAAAATATTCAAAAACCTCAGACTTGTCTCTTAATAAGTAAACTGCGGTGAAGTGGGTAAAATCGTCTATGAAAGTAACAAATTGTTTATACTCGTCCCACGTAGAAGGGCTAACAGAACAAACATCGGTATGTACTAGTTCTAAGGGTTTCCTAGCTTTATACATTTTCCCATTAAAAAGAAGGCGTGTAATCTTAGCAAGAATGCATGGTTCACAATGTTTATTTTCTAAATTTTTTTCTTTCAAATCAGTTTATTTTATTTTATTAAGTTTTCAAACTACTATAGCTTAAGTGAGAAAATCGTTTGTGCCAAATTTCTACTGAATTATCATTGGTGTCTGATTTTGCACCGTAATAACAATGATTTCTATAACAATATAAGACAAACAAGTTCTATAAAATAAAGGGACCCTAGTCTATGCCCAATCATAAGCATTTCATTGGTTTGTGAGAAAACTTTAACTTCCCCTTTATTAAAGATGATCTTTAAACCATGCTTTTCCATTTTGGAAACAGATAATAAATGTTTTCTTAATTGTGGTACATAATACACATCATTTAATATAATATCACCTTCAAAATCACTTAAATAACATTTTATTGTCCCTACACCAACAGCCTCTAAATCAACGCCATTTTTGGCAGCTGAAATTTTAATTGGCTTATCCAGTTTATAATAATTAAAGAATAAAATAAGATTACAAGATGAAATGAACTACCTGAGTCAACAACCCATTTAAAACTATTCTTATTCTGCTGTTCGGTGTCAGGGCTAGAGGACATAAAACTTACAAATTTGTTACCTTCAGTATTTTCAGTGCCTGTAAGAAATGACTTCCCTCTACCTCTCCCCTGTGTCTGATGATGAGTTGCCTTACTGTCGCCTCGGCCTCCGTTGTACTTCCAGTCGCTACGTCCACGGCCGTGAAGTCTCCAGTCACCAGTCTTGTGTCGTGCCTGCTGAGTCTTCCTACACTGGGATTTTTTGTGTCTGGGGTGTCCACATCCATAACACAAGAAGATTGAAGAGTCTTGAAGATTGAAGGGATTTGGTCGCTCCTCTGTTCCGTTTTTCCTCTTCCCCAAGCAGTCTGTTTTTCACGAAGTCCATTTTCAATTCCTCCACAGTTTCAAAAGCCGTGATAATGCCTTCATAAGATTTCGGCATGGATAGGAGTAAATAGTTAA
Organism: Aelia acuminata; assembly: GCA_911387785.2. Lineage (NCBI taxonomy): Eukaryota > Metazoa > Arthropoda > Insecta > Hemiptera > Pentatomidae > Aelia > Aelia acuminata. The sequence goes on along the minus strand of OU426980.1, from coordinate 66,178,766 downwards.
CTTTTTCTTGCTCCGAGAGCTCACTGCCAGTATCCCCGAGTTGTGCAAATAGCTTTTCCATGTAAATAAAATGTTCCATTAAAGGTTTCCATTCGTCGAATTTCATATCGGACAACTCTCTTCTTATAAATAATTTAGATCTTGTACCTTTCTTCTAAAAGCTGTCTTCCATGCTTTTAATCATTTGATAAGCAGATCTGTCCTTTAAGTATTCGAGGTGACTGTCGGCGGTTGCCGCTATTATGATAGCCTGGGCCTTAGCTTCCAATTGCTTCTTATCCGCAGCTTTGATAAAATCCTCCTTTTCGATCGCCTCTATTGCTCCATTATCAGAATACTTTTTCAATCGGAACTCCCACGCGTTGTAATTGTCCCCCGCGAAAGGGACAATTTGATATTTTTCTTTTGACATTTTCTGTCCTTTAACACTTAATCCACTATAAAACGCGATGGCCGTCTGGGCCCATAACCCTTTTAAGGATTATGGGGATAATTAAAGATACAAATTTTGGCGCATAATACGTGCCTTTTATTTATATCACAAACAACAACATGGAGAACAAGTAACCTCATACTGAAACCTCCTTCACAACCGACGCAGTGTTGCCATTACAATACAATATTATATTATATTCAATAAATCATTGTTAATTTCAGATAATACCATACATTGATCATTATATACTTACTGGAATATTTATTATTAGGTTTAGGAAAACTAGGGAATTCGGAATACCCAAAATGCATTCCTCAAATATAATGTCGTATTCTATAACTAATATTAAAAGGTCCCTCCTTATTATAAAAGCAGAAGTAAGCCAGGTTCATACATTATACAAATAATTATAAAGGACAAGAATGGACTTTATTTTCCAAACTTTAATGGAAATGCTAGAAGTGCAAGCAGGCCAGATCAGGCTGAATTTGTGGTTATCACTTTAAATGACAATTTTTAGAATAAACTTTCGGAATTTAGTTAATAATAACCGGTCAAATAGAAATTTGATGGACAGACTACTGATATCACTACCCCTACTTTTTATCTGATATAATAGATTTTTTTTTCTTTTTCACAAATAATACAAGAAACATTTTTTGATAAACTGGCGTGAAAAACTTTTAAGCATAATTTTTTTTTCTTTTTTAAATAACTAGAAATAAAGTACTTATTTAGTTTATATTTGAAATATATGCTGCTCTTGCCCGGGATAAATTTAACAGGGCTGAAAGATTGGCTCATGAAAATCTGAAGTAGACAAGGTGTTCATTAAGAATTACGATATTGATACCTTGCATGATATTTTTGTGAAGCATCTGTTACTTCCAAAAGGAAAAGAAAAAGTTTAAAAGCAAGAAACTCAAAATATGTATGAAAAATGGGAGATGAGACAATTTGGACGACACGGGAGCATTTTCAATTGCTATGTATTTCTAGTATTTTCTTCTATTTAAGGATGATTATTCGAATTAAATCTATATATATATCTATGATTTTAAAGTTATCATCAGCCTTTATTTATAAATTTAAATTACCTTACTTTTTGCGGCGATATAAATATATTATTCCATGCAAAGGCATAGGATGAAATATGTTTTAGCACAAATCATTTATTTAAAAATATTAAAAACCTGAAATAGTTTGGAAACAAAATATGATTATAAACAACTGTTCAGGTAAACTGAAGCATGTCTTATTCACCTTTGTATCCTCATATTTTTTTTTTCATTTACATTAATACTATTACAAACTTGCTCACGACTAATTACGCCGCTGCTGCGACCTAAGCCTCTTTTTAGAGTGAAAAAAGCAGATGACTTTGATTCAAGCTAGTGTCGCATGCGGACGAGAACACCTTTTTTCCTTTACTCTCATATCTTCTAAATTCATGGAGTAAAGTCATTCAGCGAACCCAGGAAGAGGGAGAATGTGGAGAATAAGCGGGGCAGCGGACAGTCGGTGAGCAATGCAATCTATCCAACAAGAAGAACAATATCTTCAATTCATTCATTCAAAGATCTCTTTTTCATTTTAACTTTTATAGTTAAATTAACAATGTAAATCTTTGTAATTAAATAAACAATGTTAATATTTTAGGCCTAAACATCAATAAAATTGTTTTCTTTTGGAGAATAAATTTATTTTGTTTTAATTCAAATTCATCATTTAACCTATACAGTCCACACTAAATCATACCAGCCAATATTCAATATGGTTTATACCAGACCAAGTTAAGTTGATGGATAAATCAAACAACAATAATAAAAGGAAGTTACTAAAAATATTATTTACATGTCTTCGATTATTTATTTACGGAATTCGCTGCTGCCAGAATAGGTGACATAAGGTACCCAAATATAACAATGCTTAACGCTAATTTATACAAATTTACAGAAAAATAGGGAACTTATTGAAGACTGTTGCATCAGATGGGACAACACAGCGACCTCCAGCTGCTTACTAGATCTTCATTATGAACCGAATGTTATATCAAAGGGAGTCGTGGACCCACCGTAATTAATAACGCAACACTGTATCAACTTCACAGAAATATATTAACTGTACTTAGGTACCACTTGACTAGGATATAACTTAAAAACTGGTAATGGTACCGCAATAATGGACCTACTATTTTGTAATAGGTGGGTAAGTGCAAACTAAACTTTGGACCTGTTACCAATTTTAAAATATAACAGTTACGGTAAAGGGCGTTCGCAGGATTTCGACTAGGCGGCAGGCTGGTAAAATTCTTATGCCTAGAGGAAGGGTTCGAGGTATTCTGACTGTAAGAATCAATTAATTTTTCAAATAAAACTAATTTATATTTAAACGTAAAAATTTTGGTTATATAATGCTAAAGTAACATAGAAAATGAATAATAATTTATTTAATTAGTGGTTTTTGTTTCTCAAAAATCACCCCCCTCCCACCACTCCAGCTTACGCCCATAGGGACGCGTACATTTCAAGCGATATAGACATCTATACTGGCCGACGGTTGGGGACAAGACCAGTATTTGAGTATTTCATATCTGTTATTTCGTACTTGTTTATTAGTACTGCGTATCGTCATCAGTTGGAGTATTAGCAGCGGACGAAGCAACAAGTGAGCTCCTACGGATTAACAGCGGGCAAAGCACAACTTGCCCGTCCAGCTAAGTCGTAGAATTAATATATTTAATTTAAATATTATCATTATTTTTTCTTTTAATTAGCATAGTTATTTTGCATACTTATATATACAGGATTTTATTTTATTTCATTTTTATTTTTTTATTTTCTATTGGAAGACAGCAGTTGTGTCTTCATAGTATTTATTTTATTTGCAAATACACCTCTTATTTCTCTCTCTCTCACGTATTTTAATTTTCTAAACTATTGAATTTAGTTAATTAAATATCTATCAACAAATAGCAACGGAAAAATGAATAAACCTCCCGATATCCGATCTCCGAATAAAAAAAGGGTTAAACATAGCTGGAAAAACGTCTATGAACCAGAAGAAAATGAAACGCTTGAACTAAAAAATAATAATAAATTTTTAGTAATAGAAAGGGATGAAGAAGGTGATCTTAAAAAAGTTTCGCCGTTCTTAATTTATAAAGTAATAAAAAATAATTGAGGTGAGCCGAAAAATATTAAAAAACTAAGAAATGGAACTATTATAGTTGAAACAATTTCTAGGGAGCAATCCGAAAAACTTCTAAAACTGAATAATTTCGGTCCATTGATAAAAATTAAAGTAACTCCGCACCAAAAACTAAATATTAGCAAGGGAGTAATATTCTGTCCAAATTTAGATGGAGTAGAAGAAAACGAAATTTTAGAAGAATTAGGGGAACATTTTGTAAAATAAATCAAAAGAATAGTAAGTAGGAAAGCGGGTATCGAAAGGAAAACACATTTGTATGTTCTTACTTTCTCATTACCTACTTTACCAGAATCTATCCGTGTTGGATTCCAAAAAATTAACGTTAAAATGTACATCCCCAACCCAATTAGATGTAGAACCTGTTTGAAATTCGGGCACTTTGCCGACAAATGCACAAAAACTCCAATATGTGCATACTGTTCAAAATCTGAACATAATGGAGTACCCTGTGACTCAATAGTCCCAAATTGTGTGAATTGTGGAAACCACCATTCCATTCTTGATCTAAAATGCCCTAAGCTGTTAGAGGAAAAACAAATTAAAACTATACAGTTTAAAGAAAAAATACCTTATAATGAGGCTAGGAAAAAAAATAAGGAAACACACCATATAAAAGAAAACTTAAATTATGCTGAAGCAGCTAAAACTAATAGGAAAGTAGGAATAGACGTAGGAAGCCAAACTGAAGAGTTTGAAAAATTTAATTTATCAAGGTAGATCACACGGAGGAGTTGTAACCGCAGTGAGAAAAGACTTATACTCCGAACAACTGGACGTGGAGACCCCCTTTCAAGCAATAATTACAAAAGTAAAACTTCGAATCACCGTAACAATATGTAACATATATCAGCCACCGACCGAGAGAATAAATGAAGCAGCACTCATTCAACTCATTAATGGCCTTCCTAGCCCTTATATCGTAGTGGGAGACCTAAATGGGGCCCACCAAACCTGGGGCTCAACTACACCTAATACCAGAGGAAATATAATTAGAAGAGTAACAGATTCCACCGATTCACTCATTATGAATACTGGAGAAGCTACATATATTTGTCCCCGAACCGGATCTATGTCAGCACTGGACTTATCATTCGTCTCGCCAAGCCTGTACACCCAGGTTACCTGGAGTGTCTGTGACAACCAATATGGAAGTGATCATTTCCCTACAATGCTACACTTCACCACCGAAATTACCAAGGTAAAAAGACACCCAAGATGGATCCTTGAAAAAGCTAATTGGGATGAATTCAAAGAAATTATTAAACAACCAGTAGACTATCGCTCAGAAAACATAAATGAAACAATAGAAATATTTACCCAGAATTTAATAAATTCCGCTCTACTAACGATCCCAAAAACAAAAGGAAATCCCAAAACAAGCCATCCACCATGGTTCGACGAGGAATGCCGGAAAACCATTATTATAAAAATCAAAGCACTTAAAGAGTTTCAGCGAAACCCTACCCAGAGAAACTTAATAAACTATAAAAAGCTGAAATCAACTGTAAGATATCTTGTGAAAAATAAAAATAAAAAGTTCCTGGATTTCGTAAGTTGAATCTAAACATGAATACCCCGATAAAAAAAATATGGCAAAAAATTCATAGTATAGCTGGAAATTACAACACAGAGACCCCTATGCTAAAAATCCAAAACGACATTGTATTTCTTACATATTTTATTCTTAAAAGTTTTTTATTTTATTTTATATTTTGCCAACAAAATAATTAAGATTCCATACTAAAAATGTAATTCGTTTTCACGTTGTTCATCAGCATCTTCAAAAAATGTTTGCAATAAGAAAATATGCGGTCAAATATCAATTCATGCAATGATTGCATTAATAATTCGTGGCCACTGCTTTGAAGATACACGCAAGAGTTCCTGCTTGTTCCAAGAGCTAAGAGTGTGTGGTGGAAGTTTTTGACATGGTATTCTGTGGCTATTTCTAGTGCTTCTGGGATGTGTAAGCCCTTTTGAAGTAAGTCATTTGTCACTTAGTAAGTTGCGTCCACTTTATTGTTCAATACATAAGAGTTCCCATCTTAAGAATTGAGCAATATAGTTTGAGTATGTCTTAAGTATGAAGACGTTCGTCTGCCTTCTTTGGATATTTGAGGGTTTGGCAGAGCACCTTAATTCAATCAATTAGGCTCATAAAGGTCTAATTATAAAGGAATCAGTCCACATAGATCGCACGTCGTGGGAAGCAAGGATTGGAAAATTAATAAAATAGATCCGGGGTTGAAATCCAGGATTAATAGTAGAGACCATGAAATACATTTTAGTATACCTGATATTTAATTTCGTAAATATAAAAATAAAAATAATGCATAAGTTTTAAAAATCAGTTGATTCGACGATAACTTTAAGTAATATTAAATTCTTCTTAATGGTGGAAGATTGTCTTACCGTTAAAATTATGAAGAGAAAATGGTTAGGATGCGGTCATAAATGAATCAACACTAATACACATTATGATGATGACCCAACGTTTCGACCCAAGTTTCAGGTCTTTATCAGGGCTAAATTTAAAACAGGATAACAACCAATAAGAGAAAATATACACAAAAATATAAAATAAAAACATATTAAAAAGATGCAGTACTATGTTCGTGGTAATGATAAATGGATACACATAAGAAATTATGAGACTAATAATTTTGAATAAAAATAAAAATTAAATACTGTTCTCTCTTTTATCATGTTCATTAAAATTGAAAATCGTATAGAAACTGAATACATATTCCTTCTTAAAACAACCACCTATCGACCAACATAGAATAGAATAGAATAGAATAATTATTTATTTTCTTCAAAATATAAAAAAAATATAAAATAACGATAGCATGGACATAGTCCGTTTGCTAGAGTTGCCTTACAGATAAAATATACAAATTTTTACCAATAAACAAAATTTTTATATCATATATACATATTAACTTCTGATCAAAAACAAAATGCATATTTTAATAACAAACTAAAATACACTAATACTAACTTATACCTAATACAATAATCAACATTTAACAAAATAAAGTACACGCTTAAATCTGTACTACTGTACTGATAAATTTATTTCAAAACAAACTAAACACTTTAGAAAGAATACACTGTATTCTAAAACACTTTAAAACCAAAAAAACAAAAATTTAGAAATTAAATTCATTTATTAAATATGTTCTGTATTTAGTTGCCCTTTTAACATAATCATAGAGGGAATTCCAGTTTTCACCATTCAACATCTGTATGAATTCCTGGTGTGACAACTTACTTTTTCCCATGTATAGTTTTCTAAATTCTGTTAGAATTGGACAAACTGCTATAAAGTGATAAGTATCCTCAATTTCATTTGTATTACACAATGAACATATCCACTGTCTTTCCTCTCTATTGAAAGCATAATTAAGTTTAAGCATTTCCCCCCTAGCTTTTAGAATCGTAGACATAAAATGTATATTATTCTGATCTGTTACATATTTTTTAACTCCTAAATCGGAATCTAATTGCTTATAAATTACATGGAATGTAGCCTTTTCTTTTTTACAGATTAAGTCCTGCTTAAACCAATTATGATATTTATCATTAAAATCCTTTATTATTTTATTTATATTATCAGACGTTAGATTGTTTTGAATATCTATTTGAAACTTAGTACTAATGTTTAACAATTCCTTGTACCATGATATTTTGTTTTTTATTATAGATTTAGCTAAAATATTAGGTAAACGATCTGATGACATCATCAATACCTTTTTAATATATTTTAAGTGCATTCCTAAAGTAAAAGGAAATAATGGTTTTAGGTCCGTTTCCAAGTATAAAATATAATCCGGGCAATTACTAGGTAGATTAAATAGTCTTTTCATAAAGAATTTATTTAACAATTCTATTTCCTCTATAAACTGGTAGCCCCAATATTGTGCCCCATAACACAATATTGCCCTGCATACTGAGTTAAACACCTGGTATTTTGAGGATAAGTGTATATTTGTATTTTTAAAGACATCTTTCCATATACTATTAATACTAAACTTAGCTGCCGTTAATTTTTTTTGAAAATGTTTTTTTAGTGAAAGATTCGGCGTAATACCTACACCTAAATATGTATAATAATTTACTGTTTCTATTAATGTATTATTGTAGAACCATTTTTCTAACCTAGATAATTTACCCCCTTTTTTAAAAATCATAATTTTAGATTTATCTAAATTTAGTTGCATATTCCATAATTCACAGTACTCATGAAGCCTATTTATCATATCCTGTAAAATTGATGGTTCACTCGCGAGTAAAACTATATCATCCGCAAATAATAAACATCGTATTTTAATTCCTTCAATTTGTATCCCACCCCCTAAATATTCCGACAAATCGTTAATAAAAAGAATAAACAATAACGGAGATATGACACAGCCTTGTTTAAGACCCGTATTGGTTTTAAAACTATCAGTAATTCCCTTCTTTGTCAATATCGATACCTCATTATTATCATAATATTTTTTCAGTATTTCGATAAATTTAGACGATATTCCCATATTATGCATCTTATAAAATAATGAATTTCTGTCCAGACAATCGAATGCCGCTTTCAGGTCGACGAAAAAACAGAATATTTTTGTTCTTTTTGCAGCTGTTTTTATTCTAATAATGTTGGTTAAATTGAATATTTGATCTACTGTCGAATAACCTGCACGAAATCCTGCCTGGAATTCGTTAATTACATTATTTACCTCAATCCAATCTTTTAACCGGTTCACTAACATACTCATAAATATTTTGGAAATGTTGTCTAAAAATGAAATCCCTCTATAATTCGTAACCGCGTTTTTGTCACCTTTTTTATATAACGGAAATATAAATGATTTACTAAATGTATGTGGTATATCTCCTTTGTTGTAAATAGTATTAAATAGAAACAGTAATTTTTCTATATAACTATCTGGACTGTTCTTGTAAAATTCAATTGGAATTCCATCTGGCCCAGGTGTTTTATGTTTAGCCATTCTATTCATAACAGACTTTAATTCATTTATTTGTAGATCACGATCAAAGAATGCGTTTATAATGAGTGGTGCAGCATATATTACAGGTGGGGATATTATTTCTGGATTTAGAAGCTTGCTAAAATGAATGAACCAACCTCTTTCACTAATATTGTTACCCGTGTTCATATTTTTATTTTTAAATCTGTTTACGATTTTCCAAAATTCCCCAGCGTCTCTAACGTTTGACAAGTTTTCATACATTTTTTTCTGATAGATTTTCTGTTTTGACCTGCACATTGTTTTATATTTAGCGTTTGTTTCTTTATACATAATTTTTACCCATCCAAACCCGCAAAACGACATTGTATCTGATCCAAAAACAATAGCGGAAAATCTAGTTCATCATTTTGCAGCAATATCAAACACTGACAACAGACCTCACCCATACGAAAACCCTCAAGAAATAGATTTCGCACTTACAAAAAACTAAGGCAGCATATTTTTGGAAGACTATAATCGTCCATTTACGAAATGGGAGTTGCGAACGGCAATTGACGAGTTAAAGTGCTCTTCCCCCGGAAAAGATGAAGTGCACAATAATATGATCAAAAATTTTCCCTATGAAATTAATAGAAAACTTCTCGAAATATTTAATAAAATATGGGAAACCTCCACATATCCCCAAGCTTGGCGAGAATCGATAGTTATCCCAGTACTGAAACCAGGGAAAAATAAATTACACCCTAACAGTTACCGACCAATATCACTCACCAGCTGCTTATCTAAATTATTTGAGAAAATGGTCAACAGACGTCTGGTATGGATGATTGATAAATATAACCTTTTATCGCCTATACAAATTGGTTTTAGAAAAAGTAGATCAACAACGGACCAACTCGTGACAATGGAAGCAGAAATTCTGAACACTTTTGTAGAGCAAAAAGAAGCAGTCGGCATATTTTTTGACTTCGAAAAGGCATACGACACTGTTGACCGAAAAATAATTTTAGAAGCATTATATGAATGGGGCTTCAGAGGTTCAATGCCCAAGTTTATACAAAGCTTTCTAGAAAAAAGATTTATTAGAGTGAGAATAGGCGAATCTCTTTCCAGTCGTAGAGAAAATATAAATGGCATCCCACAGGGAAGTGTCTTGAGTTGTACTCTATTCGCTATTGCTATTAACTCGATAATCAAAGTAATCCCTGGAACAATAAAAGCGTTCCTCTACGTTGACGACCTGACGATTTTACTCAGATTCAGCAATTATGAGTGGATGAATAGAACCCTTCAAACAGCGCTCAACAAGCTACAAGCCTGGTCTCAAAACAATAACCTCCGCTTGTCAACTGAAAAAACCAGAGGTACATTATTCTCAAAAAAAAGAACCCCGAGCCCAGTACCCCAACTTCACATGCATGGCAACACCTTAACGTTTTGTGAAGATCTTAAATTCCTCGGCCTGGTTTTAGACCGTAAGTTAACCTGGTTAAACCATATAAAGCACTTGCGAGAGGAATGTTTTAAGCGTCTAAGATTAATGAAAGTACTGGCAAGAACTACCTGGGGAGCTGATCGAAAGTCAATGTTGATGATCTACAACAGTATTATAAGAACCAAGATAGATTACGGTAGTGTGGTATATTCCTCCGCCAAAAGAAATTACCTCTTACTCTTGGACTCAATTCACCACGCTGGGATCAGGCTCTCTACTGGAGCGTTCAGGACAAGCCCAATAGAAAGTCTCTGTGCAGAGGCCTCCATGGCTCCACTCCTCTTCAGAAGACAGGAACTAGCAAATAATTACAAAGCAAAACTAAAGCTCCAACCTACAAATCCGGCTTATCCTCATATATTCCAGCCCCATAACGTTAGAAAATATGAAAGAAACCAAAGAACACCTGCTCCTCTAGGCATCAGGCAAAAAGAAGTAATAAGAGAAATTTATGACATGGTCAGAGATCCGGCTGAACCCATCCTTCAATCTCCTCCCTGGAAATACCAACCGTTTACAATAGATTTAACCTTTAAAAAAATGATTCCAGGCTTATATAACTACAAACACTACAATATAGAAAATAAATATTCAGGATATGAAATCATATTCACGGATGGATCAAAGCAAAATGATAATGTCGGTTTCGCAGTAATAAAGAACGGGATGGTCAAAAAGTACAAATTACCCTCATATTTTTCAATATTTACTGCAGAACTACAGGCGATTTCTACAGCACTCTATTTATCCATAAACAGTGACCACTCCAAAATACTAATATGTTCTGACTCGTTTTCTGCTATCTAAAGTATACCAAATTTTAATAAAACTGGACCAACACTGAATAGAATCCACAATTATATAGATATACTAAATAGCCTCAATAAAAGTGTAACTTTCCTCTGGACTCCAGGACATTCCGGGATACCAGGAAATGAAGCAACAGACAAAGCAGCGAAAGATGCAGCTCACTTGAATATTCCAGCTCTCCAGATTTACGAGCCGAATGATGTTAAGAAATACCTAAGGCAGAAAGTCAGGAAAAACTGGGAATCAATGTGGGCAGAAATCCCAATAACGAACAAATTAAGAAATATAAAGAAAACGACAAAGAAGTGGGTAAGCGCTGCGAGAAAAAACAGAAGAGAAGAAGTAGTCATGACAAGGTTGAGGATAGGTCAAACCAACCTTACTCATGTGCATTTAATCACAAAAGAGGCCCAACCGAACTGCGAAAACTGCAAGGCTCCACTAACCGTCCAACACATAATAGAGGATTGCATATCACTACGCCAAGCATTCGAAAACAAAAAATTACCCCCTAATAGAGAACTAGTACTGGGAGACTCAGAAGAATCGACTGATAAAATCATACAAATATTGAAAGATACTCAATTATTCCACAAAATATAATGTAACAATTTTGTTTATAGGTGAGATGTGCGTTCACATCTCTTAATAGTAAGTGATAAAACTGTAAATAAAATTCCAACTGTAAATAAGATCCCAACTGTAAATAATATAATACAAATTGTAAATAATATCACAACTAATATAATGTAAATACTATGTAAGATATGATGCTTAAAAAAAAAAAAAAAAAAAAAAAAAAAAATATATATATATATATATATAAGCTTTAAAAAAAAAAATTTAAATTAAGCTTTAAAAAAAAAATTTTAAATTAAGCTTTAAAAAAAAAAATTATCATTAATTATTGGAGTTTAAATATTTGTAAATAAACACAAAATAGCTTTAAGATAAGAATTAATCCTGGAGACTATTGTTAACCAATGATCATAGTTTTGAAATATACTGGAAAGTAAATATCACCTTGAATATATACAAACAGTAAGCTTAGCACGGATAGGGCGTAATGACCTAGATGTTGATCGCCCGCAAAAATTGTAATCTAATCTAATCCTCGTCATCAGTTTACTGACTTCCTCACCTGTTACCAAGTATACCATACCTAAATGAGTATTTCCACACCAGTAAAGTCGTCAATATTAAAAGTGATGAATATTGAAAAATATAAATTGATAAATAAAATGTTTAACTATAACTGAAAAAGTCTTTTGAGAAACCCAACACATCTAAAGAAAGTCAACTTTAGTTTTTATTTATTTCGGAGCTTCCATAATGCCAAGATATATAATTGAAGTGAATCATATATATTATTCAAAGTTGCAATAAGGGATAAATATTGGAGAAAATAATTTGATGTCAGAGCAATTACTATTAGTGAAATATTAAAAACGGGAGTAGTATGATTTTGGGGGTTCTGGGACACATTTTTGCGCGCCCGTCTGCTCCGTAAGTACCATTAATACTTATATTATTACGATGTTCAAATTTTATCACCTCGTGGAGAGGGGTGGGGAAGGAAATAGAACTAAAGTCGTAGCCATGGACAAGATGTTTGTATATTCTCACTCGTTCTGGGTGTATTTCCACAAGGGGAGATAGTACGGAATACATAAAACAGCAGTCATCGTTATTATTTACATTAATTACTGCTTTTTTTTTAGCTATAAGTGGGGGTAAAGGGATGAAACTAGATCCTCCTATCGGCTTAAACCGGTTAATACGGAGTAGGACGCCGTCAATGTTTTTAAGAGTCCAACCGCTTCCCTTCAAAGAAGATTCCTCCATCTCAGTTTTTAACTTGTTGTAGCTGGAGTTCAAGCTATCCAAAATGGATGAGTCTTCATATAATATTATGTTCTTTTTTTTAAATGCTCTGTCACAAGTTTCACCCACAATATTTTCGAAAGTTGCCTCCAAGATCAAATTGTATTTTACAGAGGAAATAGTTTCTTCCATATAATCTAATCAATCAAATAATCAGCATCGATAAGGGCCCTCTTTGCCATGACGGATATTTCATAACCGCAGCGACTGATATGGGCAGTGAGCGTCTTTTTTTATGTAAACTTTTCACCGCAAGTTGAGCAATTACGCTGTTGCTCACGTGCCTGACATATGGCTAAATGCCTACCACTAACGTCACGTTCTCGACTAAACACTTTTCCACAAAATTTGCATTCCATGATTAAAAAAAAAAGTAATTTTTAAATTCACAAAATTACGAATTAAATATACTAAAAAAGTAATGATGAAAAAAAAATATATTAAAATAAATTAACTTTCGAAGATATTAAAACAAAAGAAAAGAAAAATTATAAATTGTAAAAAAAAAAAAAAAAAAAAAAAAAAAAAAAAAAAAAAAAAAAAAAAAAAAAAAAAAAAAAGCAACCGCTAATATATAATTTGAATCTACACTAGAAAAAAAAAATTCAAATAAATATAATTAAGTGAAAAAAAAAACCAGCAATAAGAAACAATTAAATAATTTAACTCCACAAAAAGAAATAGAAAAACGATTTTTACAAAAGCCGTTAAGGAGACTAGTCAATGTTCACTCTAGCGCAGCACTTAACAGAATGAGAAAGAGTGAGATCGCGCAGCACTTAACAGAATGAGAAAGAGTGAGATCGCGCTCCCCTTTTATACTCGTAGTCTCAGAGAGGCCAAAAAACAAAATGGCGGACAAGTTACTGATTACTAGGTTGGGGGGGGATTAAAATGCTGAAGGTCAAATTAGGTGTTTAAGGATAGTAGAACTCAACAAGAGGCGTGGTCACGTGACTAAAATCTAAAGTATAGTAAGGAATGGTTCACGTGGTACTTACGGAGCAGACGGGCGCGCAAAGAAGTGTCCCAGAACCCCCAAAATCATACTACTAACGGGTTTTTTCCCCGCCTTGTTCTGCTTTCTTATTTTAGAATTTGAATAGCATTGCAAATGTTTAAAAGTAAAACATTTTTTTTTCGTTCAAGAAGTGCTGCTACATTTTACGCATTTTATGTATTTCAATTTATTTTGAATTTTCTTTGTTATTGTGCCAAAGTGTAAGGTATATTGTGTATTATTATGGTGTTAGAGTAACAGCTGCATGTTGTTACAGTATCCATATATTTTTAAAATTATTTTTTTATTATTCTCAAATTTATGTCTGAATTTTCACATTTCTTTAAACATTATCAATCTAAATTAAATAAATAATAATAAATTAAATCAATTAAATAACAAATTGGTTTTTGAGAGTATTTAATCATTAATTTAAATAATTATGAATTAAAAAGCAGTCTGGTAAAATATGTCCAAAGGAACTCAGTTCTAATAATATCGACATTAGAAAGTTATGGTTATAAACGAAGCGAAAATAATTAGTAAGAGGGTGGTATTCTCATTCTTGCACTCCCTGGGAAAGGGATGGGGAACATCAAGCAATCACAAGACATCGAATTTTTCTAATTTCTACAATGGGCTTGGGGGTCTGCAGGTCACCTTTTCAATCATTTTCTTTTATTTAAAGACGGACTTTAATTTTTATAAAATTAATTAACGTATTGAACAAATAATATGAGTGCAAGTATCATATCAGTTGTGGGAAAGGGACATAAAGGTAAAAGAGCTTGTCAATTCGCCCTCGAAACAGCCCCACCCCCTTTTACAACCGGCAAACTCTAGCGCAACAAAGGGAGGAGAGTTGGGGGCTGAAGCAACAGTCAACAAAGAGAAACTTTCATAACCAATATGTTACCCAGTCACAAATATATTATTAACATAAAAAAAAAAAAAAAAAAAAAAAAAAAAAAACTACCACAAAATGAGTTGTGAATTTTCGCAAACTGATGATAAATAAAAATCTAATCCACGACAATAACTAGTATATTAAATTATTAGTATTCAAATGTTTATTTTTGATCACATCCTTACTCACAGATTTTATTGTAATAACTTTAATGTAATAATAATAATAATAATGATGAAATAATTTTATAAAAGTCCTCCTTAATTATAATTATAAAAATAACTCAGATTTTAGGTCAATTATTCACATAGGTCAATGATCACATTTTTTGTGAATGTTAAGAATTTTTTCAGTGTATATTTTTTGTTTATTGGAAAATTTGTAAATAAAATTATATTCCATTCACGGTGTGTTAATTACGGTTTTACAATTTTTCCTTCATATTCACATAAAATTTAGATATGAATAAATTCGTATTCGTTTTTATAAATACAAATATGCCTAACTCAGCCGTAATGGTGTAAAAGGGTGAGGAGGCTGCATACTATGCGAAGCAGCAACAGGTATGGGTTACAGACAAGTATATCGTGGCATTGGTTTGACAAGGTTCTAACTGACATTTTTGGCAGAATTGAGCTTATTCTTTTATTTGACATATAATATAGTTATACTATATTCTGTATTAATTTTACGGTAGTATTATTGTAAAAACCAAAATTACTAAAGTGACAAGGTTCTAACTGCAAGAAAAACATTTTTAAGCATCACTTTGACAAGGTTCTATCCGCAACACTCCTGTTATCATTGTGATTCTAATGTAAACACTTCTTATTTTGATCTCTTGTTTGGGGGACGTGTTATACTTGTGAGGTTTTATAAACAGTAAGCAGAGCTCCAGGATTGTTTTAAAAATGGATTCATCTCAGAGTGAAATTAGTTATATAGTTATAAATATTTTAAACACAGATTCAGATGATTTCATTCCTCCAATGGAGTCGGAAGATTCAGAAGATGCTGTTAATTATATTTGTGGGGAGTTCTGCGCATTCGCTAGGCCTAGTTATAACCCACGTAAGATCGCTTTGTTTTAAGTTACTATTTTAGTAGAGAAAAAGTGCGGTGTGAGTTTAAAAAACAGTGTACATAGTTTTATTAACTACTAATGACCTATGCGATATTTTCACCAAGTCATGTCTTCTAAAAGGTCTCGATCTTTCGGCTCCACACCGCGTTCTTCTCCTCAAAAACAGAAGCCTCGCCGTAATCAACGAAAGACACCACCAGCAACCCCTGCTATTCGTTCACAACCTGAACCTCATCCGGGACCATCTAACACGACAGAAAAATCTCCTTCCTTCACTCCTAACCGCTTCGAGGTCTTACAAAATGCTAATGAAGAAATGGAAACAGCCCATACACCTAGAGAACCACGACTTCCTCCTATTTTTGTTAAAAATATTAAAAATTTCCATCTTCTATGTACCCACCTAAATAAAATTTGTCCAGGCGATTACTCGTGCCTAAATAGGACAAACGACACAAAAATATCACCCGACACTCCAGAAACTTATAAAAAAATTGTAAAATACTTATCCGAAACTAAAGCGGATTTCCACACCTACCAATTGCGCCAAGAAAGGTCACTAAGGGTAGTGATAAGGAATTTACACCTTTCCACCCCAGTTGAGGTGATAAAAGAAGAATTGACGACGCAGGGCTTTAGGGTACGTCAAATAGTTAATGTTCTAAAAGATAATAAGAAGAGCCAGGAATAAAAAATAAAATCCCACTGCCACTATTCTTCGTGGACTTAGAGAAGTCACCTGGGGTTGAAAAAATATACGACGTAAACAGGATCTACCACACAATCGTGAAAGTAGAAAAACCTTATACAAAAAAGGAAATAATCCAGTGCCACAATTGCCAGTCATACGGTCACACAAAAACTTATTGTCACCACATACCACGTTGTGTGAAATGCGGTGGCCAACACAAATCAGATGAGTGCACTAAGCCTAAAGGAATTGCTGCGGTGTGTGCCCTATGCATGGAAAATCACCCGGCCAACTACAAAGGGTGTCAAATCTACAAGAAACTCAAGTCTCGCTATTATAGGAAACCCCAAGGTCAAGACGAAGAAAATAAAACTAGAAGAGAACCTTCAAAGACAGTGGACTCGTCAGTTTCGTTTGCACAATTACTAGGAGGTGGAAGTGGAAACGATAAATGTGAGGCCCTGCCGCAACCACAACAACAAAGCACATCTCAACCCCAACCTGAACCTACTATTCCTCAAAATACTCCCTATCCTCAACAATCCTATCAACACCCAATTTCTCAGATCCCTCCTCCATCTAATGCTACAGACCTTACCTCCCTAGTAGCAACCTTCCTATCCGACTTCAAATCTCTTGTTACTCCACTGATATCACTCCTTACGAATCTTGTATCCCATCTCATTCCTCCTCTGAGAAATCCCTAAATGTCTTCCAAAAAATCCTAATCCATTCTCCTTTGGAATGCGAATGGTGTTAAAAATCACACTAACGAACTAACTGCATTATTAAATGACAAAAAAATTGATGTAGCACTCATTACAGAAACTCGACTAACCACTAAACAAAGTTTCAAAATACCGCAGTACCATACATACCGTACTGACCACCCTGACGGGAGGGCACATGCCGGTACTGCCGTCGTTGTTCACCAATCCCTTTCTCATCACCTTCTTCCTTTGCCTACCCAGGACTTCCTACAATCCACCGCAATAGTAGTCAAAACGTTTTCCTTTCCGGTCACAATAGCATCAGGACATTGCCCTCCTAACAAATTCATATCCAATACCCAGTTCACTTCCCTCTTTGATTCCTTGAGGCATCACTTCATCCTGGGTGCAGACCTAAATACCAAGCATCAACAGTGGGGTTCTAGAACCACGAATTCTCGTGGACGAACATTGCTATCTGCACTCAACTCCCACCGATATACACTTCTTTCACCCAACTCTTCCACCTACTGGCCTACAGATCCCAACCGCAACCCTGATATCCTGGATTTCTTCATCCACAGCGGCTTGGGTCTCCTCCATTGTTCCATCACACGTCTTGACAAACTTTCATCCGATCATAGTCCCTTAATTTTCAAAGTATCTCTGGCCCCTATCCCTAAACCCTCTCCCCCCTCCTTCATCAGAGGCCCGGTTAACTGGAAACTCTTTCATCAAATCCTTTCCGATAAAATTGATCTCAGAGTATCCCTAAAAACACCAGAAGACCTAGATAATGCCGTACAATCCTTTACCACCACAGTCCAACAAGCGGTCTGGACTGCTTCCTCCCCAAATCACTCCTCTCGACCTCCTAACACCAATAATTTACCTCAATACCTCCAAGACCTTATCCAAATCAAGGGCCGTGCCCGATCATTATGGCAACAGTCCAGACATCCTTCCGACCGTCGTTCCTACAATCACTATTGTAAACAGCTAAAGAGGGAATTGGCTTCATTCAGATCCCTTTCCTTCAACACTTACCTTAGATCCTTATCCGCTAAAGATAATTCCCTATGGAATATTTCTAAAAAGATCCTTAAGACCCACTCCATTTCCCATCCCCTCAGGCTGGATGATGGCTCCTGGGCAATTTCTGATGAGGAGAAAGCCGAAGAGTTCGCCAAACACTTGTCCTCTACATTCACGCCTCATCCGGAATCTCATCCTACCAACACCGCAATAGTCCAAGAATTACTTTCTTCTCCAATCCCACTCGCTTTACCAGCTCAAGCAGTGAATCTCTCTGAGGTCAAATACCTTCTGAATAAACTTACTCCTCGTAAGTCTCCAGGATATAATCTCCTCACTCCTCTAATTCTTCGACAACTCCCTCCCAAAGCTATCTTATTTCTCACATACATTTACAATTGCATCCTAAGAACTACCCACTTCCCAATACTGTGGAAACATTCCACCATTATCCTTTTCCTAAAACCGGGCAAGCCTCCCAAGAATATGATATCCTACAGACCAATCAGCCTACTTCCCATCCTTTCAAAAATCTTTGAAAAGATCCTTTTAAAATGAATCCTTCCGATTATAGAATCCCAAAATATCCCAACCCACCAATTCGGATTCCGCTCAAAGCATTCCACTGTCCAACAAGGGCTCCGAGTTGTCGACCACATTTCCGCAACCCTAGAAAGCAAGCAGTATTGCTCCGGCGCGTTTCTGGACATAGCGCTAGCTTTTGACCGGGTATGGCACGCCGGATTGCTCTTCAAGCTTAAATCCATTTTATCCTTATACTTAGTCCTCCGATCCTACCTGTCAAATCGATCCTTCCGAGTTCGCTGTGGCACAGAATATTCCGATTGTTATCCAGTAGAGGCCGGTGTTCCACAAGGCAGTGTCTTGGGTCCCGTCCTTTACATCTGACATTCCTACTGATCCTGACACCCTCCTGGCAACATTCGCTGATGATGCGGCCATCCTATCCTCCAATACAGACCCTGGAATAGCATCCTCTAACCTACAATGGCACCTTTCCCTAATTGAACACTGGTGTATAAACTGGCACATCAAAGTAAACGAAGCAAAGTGCAAGCATATAACGTCCACCCATCGACGCAGATGCTGCCCACCAGTTTATTTCAACTGTGTTCAACTTCCCTTCACAGAGGCGGTACGGTATCTGGGCTTCATGTTAGACAGAAGACTGACGTGGAACCCACATACCAGACTAAAACGACAAGAGCTTAACCGACGATTTGGCCAACTTTATAGACTTCAGAACAGAAAATCTCAACTTTCAATTGACAACAAACTACTTATCTACAAAACCATTTTGAAACCAATTTGGACCTACGGCTGTTGGATTATGGGGTTTTAATTAACACAGTGGAAGTTTAATAAGTCTTTGTTTTAATTAGTAAACACTTCACATGTGAGACACATTTTAATATACATAAGAGATAACAACATTAAGGTTACATGAACATATGCAATTTTCTGATTGGTCGAGGGCTTGCCAATAGGGTGCAAGTAAATACAAAATTAACTTCAACACAACCCTCTTAATTTTGTAAACAAAAAAATAAAATAAAATTTTCAATGAAAGAAAAGAAAAAACACATTACGTTTACAATTTTACAATTTGATTTTTAAAATATGAAAACTTAGTCTTGTCTAGAGGTTTTGTAAGCACATCAGCTATTTGATTTGAACTAGGACAATATTGGATATTTACAGTATTATTTGCTACCAAATCTTTAATATAATGGAAACGTACATCGATATGTTTTGTTTTTCTATTAAAACTTCCTTTTTTGATCAAACAAATCGCACTCTGATTGTCTATATTTAAAGTAATTTTTATTGGTATACCTGTCATCTCTTCATAAAGATTTTTAAGGTAAACAGCTTCCTTACAGCATTCTGCAGCAGCAATATATTCACTTTCTGTCGAGGAAGTGGCAACAATCGGTTGCTTCTTAGAACTCCAACTTATTGGGCCTCCAGTATAGAAGATGATGTATCCTGTTGTACTCTTCCTTGTTTCGGGATCACCGGCGTGGTCCGAGTCACAATAGGCAATTATTTCATCAGTAGAGTCTTTGGAGTATCGAATGCCTTCATTCATCGTACCTTTAATATATTTTAATGTTCTTTTGAGATTTATAAGATCATCATCAGTGGGGTTTTCTACTCTTCTGCTGCTCATACCCACAGCGTAGGCTAAATCTGGTCTTGTTTTCGTCGAGATGTACAGAAGGCTTCCTACCGCCTGCCTAAATGGAAAGTTGACTAAATTTTCATTTGTTTTTGGTATTTTTAAGAATGGGGTAGCTACTGGCTTAGCATCATGCATACCATATTTCTTTAGTACTTGTTTAGCATACTCTGTTTGGGAAATTTTCACAGTTCCTGATTGATGAACAACTTCCAATCCTAGGAATGTTGTAGGGTTTTTTACTGCAGTAATTTCAAATTCTTGCGTTAATTGCAACAATAACTTTGATATTTCTTCCTCATTCTCCGAGGCAACAATGCCATCATCCACGTGGATTGCTAAAAACAAAGTTGAGTTTTTATTTTTAAAAATGCATGGCTCATTCTTTAGAGCTTCTAGTCCGCTTTTTAGTAGAAATTCTGAAAAGTGTTTGTTCCATCTAAGTGGTGCTTCTCGAAGTCCATATAGGGCCTTTTCTACTTTACAAATTTTATTTTTTAGTTTCTCCCATCCTTGTGGTATCTCCATATAAACCGGATGTTCTAACTTTCCACACAGAAATGCTGTTTTAATATCAAATTTTGCCACGTGGTAGTTCCTTTGCGCAATCAAGGCATGTATGAGGCGCAAAGCATCACTGCTCACAACAGGACTGTAAGTTTCATCATCGCAAAGCTGTTGCTCGCATCCTCGTGCAACTAAACGGGCTTTATAGTTTTGGTTATCTTTAACACGAAAAACCCATCTGTTGGTTAGAATTTTCTGACCATCAGCAGTTTTTCTGTCAACAAGAGTCCAAGTTTGGTTTTTCTCCAAAGAAAGCATCTCCTCAGCCATCGCCCTCTTCCATTTGTCGGAATCTTTTCCAGCTAGAGCTTCCTTGTAGGTGAGCAGGGCCAATTCAGGGTCATTATCTTCACCGAGGATGTAGTCGTTCAATTTTTTTGGTAAGTGTTTTCTTCTTTTACCTCTTCCGAGTTCTGCTGTTCCTTCTTCCGATTCCTTATCTCCTTCTTCTGGTTCTTCATTTTCTTCTTCATGCTGATTTTGTTCTTCCTGCTCATCTTCTTCCAATCCTGCAGCTTCCTGATCTTCTTCTTCCAATCCTGCAGCTTCCTGATCAGATGAGTCAAAATCATCAAACCATATTGTCTTGGGGTTAGGCTTTTCTACATCATTATCCTGGACAGACTTGGTGAATTGAATATCCCTCGAGTAGATTATTTTCCTCCATTTATCATCCCATAATCTGTAAGAGTTCTTGGCATATCCAACAAATATATATTTTGTTGCCCTGTTATCAAGTTTCTTTAAGTGACCCAAGTTTTTCACATATGCAGGGCATATCTAGACAGGTCTGGTGGTTTCCCATACCACATTTCTGCTGGAGTAACATCCAAAGTCTCTGTCGGGCTTCTGTTTATGAGATATACTGATGTCAATAATGCTTCCCCCCACAGTTCTTTGTTAATATCGGAGTCAAATAATAATGCTCTTGTCCTGTTCATCAATGTTCTTCCGAGTCTTTCTGAATGGGAATTTAGTTGTGGAGTATGTGGTGGCGTATAGTCTAAAACTATTCCTTTCTTTTTGCAAAAAGCAACAAAGTTTTTCTCCATGTACTCACCTCCCCTATCACATCGGATTTTAGAGACCTTTGATTGCCATTTGTTCTCAATTTCTGCGATATAAGACATAAGTGCACCTGATGCTTCGTATTTTCCTCTTAATACGAAAGCAGCCGCAAAGTGAGTATAGTCATCCATGCAGGTAACAAAATACTTATATCCATCCCACGTTTCTACTTCAAACGGACCAACTACATCTGTGTGTATTATTTCAAGTGGACGGGTCGCTTTAGTTCGATGTCTTCCGAAAGGTTTTCTCGTAAACTTAGCTCGGAGACATGTATCACAAGAATCGTCTACTTTCTGTTTATCTTCCTTGTTTATAAACATTCCCGTTGAAAGAGAAGATAACCTTTTTAGATTTGTAAAGCTTAGGTGCCCAAGTTTCCTATGCAAGGTCAAAGTGTCATCTGTTGCTTTAATAAGAAGAGATTCATTTTTAACGCCAGGTTCTTGTAGCTCATATAAACCTTCGGAATTCTTTTTTCCTACTATAACTGTTTCACCTTTCCTTATAAATACCATGTGATTTTTAAATTCAACATGTTAGGTCGAGGTATCGATCATGTGTCGATAAATGGCATATGATTATTTGAATTGTTTATAAAATATTCATTATATTGCTTGTTCCCAAACTGAAAGGTTGTTTTATTATTTATTAAAATATAACAATTGGCGACGAGGCGGTTTATCTCATCGAGAAAAACCACGCGTGAAGCTAGAGTACCTCGGAAGGGAGGCGATTCTTCAGCTTCGGGTTTCGCGCCAGCGGGGTTCCTTCTACCATTCGGGGTACCGCCACCCGGCGAGTTCGACGTGGAAAAGGACGACTGGAAGATGTACCAAGAGCGTCTAGACGTATTTTTCATTGTAAACAACATAGACAAAAAAAAAAGGTATCTATTTTGATTAGCATAATAGGAAAAGATGGTTATCGATGCCTGCGGGATCTTTGTAATCCAGCTCTGCCAAAGGAAAAGTCATTTCAGGAACTGTGTTCGATTATGTCGAGGCAGTTCGTTTCACGAATTTCTGTTTTCAGGCAAAGGATTAAATTTTATGAATTGTCGCAAGGCCTAAATGAATCTATCGCTGATTGGTACAGGCGCGTAAAAAACGGCGCGGCTTTATGTAAATTTGGCAATTGCCAAGAAAATATTTTGAAAGATAGATTTGTTTGCGGCCTTTCTAATAATTCTATTTTAGATAGGTTGTGCGAGCTGAATCCGGATGACAAGTCATTCCTTGACTTTTATGAGTTGGCCTTACAAAGGGAGGCTTCGGAAAAGGGAAAGGTCAAACCTTCGGAAGAGGTGGATAAAATGGTCGATATACGCCGCCACAATGATAATGAAAAGTGTAAAGCGTGTGGTAAGTCAAATCACTCATTTGAGAAATGTAGATTTAAGTCATACCAGTGTCACAAATGTGGAAGAAAAGGGCGCTTGGCGAACGTCTGTAAGGGTCCGACACGTAGGACGAACCACCTTGAGGATGACCAGGTTCCCGATAGCTCGGTGTCACGGTTGGAGGTATTTAAGGTGAATTCCGAAATCTCAGTTCCTCCGTTGATGGCTGACGTTATTTTCGCAGGGAAACCATTAAGGTTAGAAGTGGATACAGGTGCTGGGTTAACAATTATGCCATCACATGTTTATAGGTCCACCTTCAGTGATCTACCATTACTTAAGACGGATATTAAATTAAAAGCATTCAGGGGAGAGGTTCTTACGCCGATTGGTATAATAAAGGGCAAAGTGGTCTGGGGTGGAAAAGAAGCGGAAGGGCAAATAGTAGTTGTTCCCAAGGGATCCATATGTTTAATGGGACGTGATTGGATTAAAATTTTTGGCTTGCGTCTTGAAGGAATAAATTTTAATGAGGAGATCAACACAGTGGGCTTAGATAGCTTACTCGCGGAATATAAGGATCTTTTCCGAGAAGAGTTAGGCTGTTACAAGTTTGATAAAGTAAAATTACGTTTGAAATCCGATGTAAAACCAAAATTTTGCAAACCCCGACCTATTCCCTTTGCTTTTCGGGAAAAAGTTGATGAAGAATTAGAGAAATTGGAGAATTTGGGATTGATTAGCCAAGTTGATCACAGCCAATGGGGCACGCCGTTAGTTCCAGTTTTAAAGCCAGATGGGTCGCTTAGGTTGTGTGCTAATTACAAAATCACGGTTAACCCTTGTTTGGAAGATGAAAATTTTCCCCTACCTCGCATTGAAGAAGTTTGGGATGCCCTTCAAGGAGGCGTTTATTTTTCAAAAATTGATTTTGTTAGGGCATATAATCAGCTGGAGCTAGATGAGGAATCGAAGATGATCTTGGCATGGTCCACTCACAAAGGTATTTTTAAAGTAAATAGGCTAACTTTTGGACCAAAGGTAGCTGTAGCAGTATTTCAAAGAACTGTTCAAAGGATTTTACAGGGCTTAAAGGGGGTTATAAATTTTCTGGACGACGTCATAATTTCAGGCAGGACTCGTGAGGAACATATGAAAAACTTACGTGAAGTTTTTAAACGCCTTCTGGAGGCCGGGTTTACTCTGAACGTGAAAAAGTGCTCGTTTTTTCAAAAAGAAATAAAGTATTTGGGCCACATCATTTCCAGTGCTGAAATTAAACCGGATCCGGAAAAATTAAAAGCTCTTCTTGATTTACCGGTACCCAAAAATCCTTCGGAAGTTCGATCATTTGCAGGGGTGATAAGTTACTATGGGAAATTCGTCGCGGGTCTGGCAGACATAATGTGTCCCCTTTATAAATTATTAAAAAAGGGTACCAAGTTCAATTGGACTTCTGAGTGCCAAATCGCTTTTGAAACAGCTAAAAATAAAGTCGCGGAGGGTTCTACAATGAGTTGTTTCGATCCAAAGTTACCCGTTAAGCTGTACTGTGATGCTTCGAGGTATGGGTTGGGCGCAGTACTTGTTCACGTACTTCCTTCTGGAGAAGAAAAACCCGTTTGCTATGCATCTCGTTTATTGAATGCTGCCGAGAAAAATTACTCTGTCATCCATTAGGAAGCTTTAGCTATTTATTGGGGTATTTCCAAATTTTACCAATATTTGATGGGAAACAGATTTATCTTGGTTACAGACCATCAGCCGCTGGTAGCATTGTTTGGAGAAAAGAGGGGTATCCCGGAGATGGCAGCGGGAAGACTTCAGTGGTGGGCTTTTTATCTGTCCGGCTTTGACTTTGCAGTTCAATATACCAAGAGCGGCTCTAATCCAGCGGATGGATTTTCTAGACTTCCGGTAGGGAGGGATCCACCGGAACATCATCACATGGATTACGTTAACTGGCTGAACGAGAATTTTTCTGTGGACTGGGGCAAAATTAAAATTAATACTCGTCGAGATCGTCAGCTGAGCAAAGTGTATGATTTTATCCGTCAGGGGTGGCCCAATAACTGCGAAGAGTCATTGAAGCCGTTTGCTCGACGTAAAAACGAGTTGAGTGTGGAAGAGGGCGTAATAATGTGGGGCTATAGGATCGTTATACCGGGGAAGTTAAGACCCGCTTTGTTGGATGAGCTACATGAGACGCATGAGGGCATGAGCAGGATGAAGTCTAGGGCGCGTTCTTATTTCTGGTGGCCATCACTCGACTCTGATATTGAGAACTATGTAAAGCGGTGTCGGATCTGTATGTCATTTAGAGATGAACCCGTGAAGATGGAGCCAGCAAAGTGGCCCGCAACTTCTCGCCCTTTTGAAAGAATTCATGTAGATTTTTTGGGGCCTATCAAGGGAAAAACCTTTTTAATAATAACGGATGCATTTTCTAAATGGCCCGAAGTTTTTAGCATGACGGGCTCGACTGCTGAGTGCACTCTAGATAAACTTAAGCAAGTTTTCGCTCGATTTGGCTTACCAAGGATTATTGTGACGGATAATGGTCCTCAGTTTCGTTCAGTGGTCTTCGAAGATTTCTGTAAGCGAAACAACATCAAGGCAATGAAAACGCCCCCATACCATCCCTCCAGCAATGGTGCTGCTGAAATCGCAGTTAAGAGTTTTAAAAAGGGCTTACAGAAGTGCCTTAAGACCAGGCAAGTAACGAATCTTTGTGTTCTGTCGTAAGCTGTTACCTGTTCCGCTACAGGACCGGAGTTCACGCCACGACGGGAGAGACGCCGGCGAAGCTGATGCTAGGTCGTGAGATCCGAACTCGGCTGGATGCATTAAAGGAGATGGGCCGGGGCCGGATGGAGAAGGAAGATTCGGTCAACACGGGCCGTCGAGTTTATTTCAAAGAAGGCGAAAAGGTCTATGTAAGAACTTACGACGGAGGGGCTGATAAAAGAACCTGGACTGAGGGAAAAATCGTTGGAGTCCTAGGACGCAGGATGTACTTAGTCGAAGAGGAGGAATCTAGGAAAGTCCATACGCGTCACGCGGATCAAATTATCAAGTCTGCAGCGAGATGCGATCAGCCTCCGGCTTAAAGAGGGAGGTGTTAGGTCGAGGTATCGATCATGTGTCGATAAATGGCATATGATTATTTGAATTGTTTATAAAATATTCATTATATTGCTTGTTCCCAAACTGAAAGGTTGTTTTATTATTTATTAAAATATAACACAACACTAGCTCCAGATTTAGTAATTTTATTGACCGATATTAAATTTCTGGACAAATCTTTAATGTACAAGACATCCTTCAATATAAAATTTTCAAAATGAATGTCCCCAATAAAAGTAGCTAGCATTTTCTGACCATCCTTTGCAACACTAACTTCATTATGTATCGGTTTAACATCAACTAACAGGCTAAAATCGTAGGTCATATGCGTGGAGCAGCCTGAGTCTATGACAAATGTATTGTTATTCTCAGTAGAGGATACTAGAAAAGCAACCTTGTTGTTTTGATTTTTGTAACCTTTAGGTCGGAAGAAACACTGATTTGACTCATGATTGGACTTTTTACAATACTGGCAGTTCTTATTGCTACTATTATTTGAACAATGCTTGGCAATGTGTCCAACTCTATTACACTTAAAACATTTTAAACCTTTAGGTGTGGCTTTAAACGCTACATCACCTTTATCATTCTGGGTTATATCATTATTCTTTTCTGACAACAGCCTAGACGTGAGATTTTCTAAAGTCCGTTCCTCCTTAGAGGTGCTCTGCCAAGCAGTAATAAAATTATTAAAAGAATGGGGCAAAGCGGAAAGTATTCTTTGAATAACCTCTTCATCTTTAATAGGATGTTTTAAACTTTTAAGTTTGAAAACAATATTTTCTATTTAGGGAATATCAGAAGAGACATTTGTTATTTTAAACTTAAAATATTCTTGAAGCAATGAATCCTTTTGTTGATCTGTGTTTCCTTCATACAGTTTTACAAGTTTCTTGAACATTGCCTCTGCATTCTCACATGACATTATAAGCATTTTATTCCTTTTGTTCAATGACATTAAAAGAAGTTTTTGAGTTTTAGCTTCGTTTTTATCATAGTTTTTATCACCTTTTACAGATTCTCTGTTTGAGATGTGATTATACAAATCTAATGATTTAAGGCATACCTCGAACTCAAATTTCCATAAGTAAAAGTTCTCTGGCCCTTCTAATTTTTCGATTATTTCCAGAGTCTTGATGTCTTCCATCTTTACAGTTTTAATTTTTTTTTTTTTTTTTTTTTTTAAACAATGGTATATTTTTAAGTTTAACGGCGCGGATACGTCCGACAAACACCTTCACCCGAATCACTTCCCGACTTCGCGAACTTTATTTTATACACTTTTTATTATGTCCTGTGTGTGCCTGGGCCCATAACCTGTTGGATTATGGGGTTTTAATTAACACAGTAGAAGTTTAATAAGTCTTTGTTTTAATTAGTAAACACTTCACATGTGTGACACATTTTAATATACATAAGAGATAACAACATTAAGGTTACATGAACATATGCAATTTTCTGATTGGTCGAGGGCTTGCCAATAGGGTGCAAGTAAACTTCCCTCCTAAATACAAAATTAACTTCAACAACGGCATCGAACTTTGGGGAACAGCTAAACCTTCTAACATCAAACGCATCCAATCCTTCCAGTCCAAAATCCTCCGAACAATAGTCAATGCTCCTTTCTATGTAACCAACAAAACCCTACACCATGACCTTAATATCTCGTTCGTACAAGAACTAATCCCGAAGAAATTCTCCAAATTTCACAGTAACCTTACCCATCATCCTAATCCTACTGTTCAATCCCTTTCTAGCTCTATTCATCCCTACAACCCTCCTCGAAGGTTAAAGCGGCAGTGGCCACGTGACCTTTTGTAAATATGTATAAACCGGAGTTCTGGCAATGGCCAGATTCTCCGCTCAAGTCAGGTGTGCTTGTGGCTATTGCGCCCTCGCTCAGCCTCCACTGGCTTAAATACCAGTGATGCGGCTGAGAGAGAAGCGCGGGAACCTCTTGAGGCTTACTTTTCTCTCCTCCGTGGTGGGAAAAGCCTGCCTCGGGGTTCTCCAGTAGGTTGTAAATAGTGTATGAATGTTTTCTTACTCGAATGAATGAATGAATTTTTCCTTACTCGAGTTGTTTATTTTTATTTTATTTATTTATTTTATTATTTTTTTTTTTTTTTTTTTTTTATTTTTATTCTTTTTTTTTTTTTGTAAATAAGTGTGAATGCATTCTATCTGCAATATTACCAGTGTCTCAAAAGAGACATAATGTAATAATAACAATAAAGACTTGTATTCTTATTGTTAAAAAAAAAAATTATATTTGTGGAAAAAAGTAAGTAAAATAATTTTAAAGGTACCCATCTAAACATTTTCTTTTAAAACATTTTCTGTTAACATGTTTAACAGTTTAATATTGATGCACAACATCAATACAACAGAGATTGTTTTTCAAGATTCCAATGAATAAAGTGCAAACTTTTTTTTATAAAATTAATATTCTGCTTAACTCATGAGGGTCTAATTTTTTTCACAGAAACAAAAATAGTCGCCGAAAACGAATTAGGTTTGGGGAAAATTCCCTCTTGATGGAAAAAAATCAGAATGATGCAGACGGAGATTTAAATGACATTGGTCAGCAAAGCGAGAATTCGGCAATAACACGTCCTACGTGTGAAGGTTCCAGTGGTTCTGAAAAGTAAGATAATTTTACTATTGGTTCTTTTTTTTTTTTTAAAGAGATCTTAATTAATTTAAATAAAAAACTGCTTTAAGAAAAGTTTCTGCCAAATCCCCGTGAGGAAAACGGGATACCGTCTAGTTTTATAAATAAACTATCTGTTGCTTATTGGTTCTTCTCTGAAACTAAGAAACTACTGAACTACAAAGCAGTGCCTTATACAAAAGTATCCTTAATTCAACATACACAAGCAGTTGGAGAGATTTTATACAAAACGAGTCATGATGAATTAGAGCCCTACAACGCTGCAAACATTAAGTTCATGGAAACTCCAAAACAGCGCAATAAGTCGAAGTCTAAGAAGCAGCAAACTGAGCCTTCACATCTGTCTGTTTTTGAAGTACGTCCAAAAGTTCTTCGATGTACCACCACAATACCGGACCTTAAGACATCAAAAGTGCTTATCCTTACATGCCCCTTTAGGATCGAGAGTTCTACAATGCCATCTTGAACTAGAAAGCAGAAATTCTCAGACTTTTTGTGCAAAGACAATTAATTTTCTAAAAAAATATTATGAAACTCATGTAAAACTTGAAAGTTAGGTATAAAATAGTTGTTTATTTGTTTACTCTTGTAAATTTTCACTAAATAAACTATGTCATTTTCACGCTACGCCTGATTTTTACTTGCATTTTCAATTTGACATGGTTGTATGTGCAGTTAGAACCTGGTCAATCTCAAGTTGATCAATTTTGGGAGTGACAAGGTTCTAACTGCAAAAGTACATAGTCTGTATACATACTATGTGACAAACTAAAATGCTATGTTTCCTCTTATCTGATTTATAAAGTAGTAGTAAGCCCTCAGAAAGCATAAAAAACAAATTCATCAATAAATAAATAAAATATTGCAAAAGGAAAATTCAAACTTGTCTTTCTCAGAAGTTACTCTTGAGCAGTTAGAACCTTGTCAAACCAATGCCACGATATTATAATGGGCGGAACCAGGGGGGGGGGGGGGGGGGTCACAGAAGTCATGAACCCCCCTCAAAATTTTGATTATTTAAATTTTTTTGTATTTTTAATCGAATAGTGCAATTAGATAGTTACTAGGCCCTAAATATAACACTTTTAATGGTGGAAAATAGTTGACCGAAGATATAATGAAGAGGAAATGAGGGGGGGGGGTCAAAAAATATAATCATTATCTTACATTTTTTAAATATTCTACAATTTTTATGTTATTTTTATTTAATGTATTTAATTTTGTTTAATGTCACACATACAATCGATATTTCTTTATACAGAGTGTCCCCAAACCAAACGGCCGAACTTCAGGGATAGATAGAGGATCGAAAAACTAAAAAAGAAAGTACTCTGGCATATGCCTCGTGTTCAGGCCTGGCAACCTAAATCATTTTTACTAGAAAAGGCGCCCCCTTGTGGACGGAGGGCGCAACGGTGTGCAAATTAGCCCTGTGCCCTTAATGGGTTTTAAAATGGTCGATTGGTAGTGGTCAGGAGTCGAGTGTAAAGGTGTACACCACAAGGGACTCACAAAGTTTTTATTTTTCACCTTGTTCCTTCTTCAAATAAGGACAATGTGGAGCGAGTAGGCCACCGGAGCACGCCCCGAGGCATGAGGAGGAAGAAGCAAGGAATGATGAGAGAAGCAGCCAGAGAATAATGAAGCCCTACCCACCATGGCACGATACCATAACCCAAACCACATCGGGTACAATTTATGTTTCATATAAATTCAATAAATTTTTAACCCTGTAAATATACGTCCTCTAAAGGTCAAATATTACTTTATTTTGTAACACCCCATTTTTTTTTCTTTTCCGGGAACAGGGAGATTTTCCTAAATAAAATTATGGAAATTCCTGTCCCAAACATTTTTGTGGTCCTCCGGGCCGGATCATTTGTTTCTCTTTTTCCAAAGATAGATTCCACTTCTGTAATCTATCAACACCTGAACAATTAGTAATATTTGACCTAAAGTGCATTCTTTCATTGATTTCATTAGCATTCAACTAGTTTATTTCATTATAGGTTATATAAATTTAATTATCTCATATACTACCTCAGTACAAAATTAATTAATTGCATTACAGCTAATTACTTGCAAATTTCATTAAAACATTGTTTAAATTAATCTTTTCTTTGTTTTAGCCTATCTGTATTTAGTAAACATTTAAAAATTATATTTCTTTCTAAATTATTACCATATTAAAATGGTAACATTCATTATTTGTATTTCATAATAATTTTATTTCACTAAAGGAGAATAAAAATAAGGTTTACCATACTATGATAAATTATAAAATCAGTTCATTAGAAAGCTTCAATGCATAGTTCAATTATTAATAATTAATAATTAATTACTAATTCAATATGAAATCTTTGGTATTATTTTACATTTTTATTAATGTTAAATTTTAATTATAATTTAAAAGGGAACTATCAACATATAATACCAGTCATATAGTCAACCAATTGCAAGTAAGGTTATGTAAGTATGTTAAGATGTATTTTAAAATGCACATGTAATAGAAATAACCTTTTATTTAGTATAATTCTTTATTTCACAAGTATGCATCAGTACACATAATAAATGCAAAAGCTAATTGCAATTAATAAATTTCACTTGGTCAATTATTAAATGGTCACAGGTAATATTTTATTAACGCAGGTAATTATAATTTCACTTATATTGCCACATATTCATTTTTTTAAGATATTAATTTTCTTTTAGATGTAAATTTGTTACAATACAGTATTGTAACAATGATTAATTTATTAAAACATATCTAATTACGCGATAGCTTATCACAGCACATGTTGGGGACCATTGATCACTGTCGTTCACGAATGAACGTTCATAGCGAATGATTACATAATTTATGTCGAATGGCCGTTACTTCACTTAACAAGTTGACGTAAGGTGACGTCACTGGGGGTTTCTACCTTCGCACATTAGGTTACTTTTATTCTTCTATTTTGCATCTACATTGGTTTGTACGATTGCATCTAGTAACCTCCCTATCGCTGCGTTATTCGTCAGTAATTTATGATTGTTTATTTCTGTAATATTTATTAGAGATTTACTTGGGATTTCTCTCGTTCATATTTTTTTTTTTTTCTCTCTTCTTTCCCTTTTAATTACTCATTGGGCTGATAGTCATATTCTCTTACTTCTTGCTGCATTTTATCGTCATTCTTCGTTACTTCTTCCCACCTTAGCTTCGGTGGCGTTCCGTTTTATTAGAAATAAAACTAGAATTAAAATTAGAACGTTATTTAATATAATTTAAAATCTTATTCGGGTGATCATGTCCACCTCTGAAATCGCTTCTCTTGAGCGCAAGCTTCGCAAATTAAAGAGAAACATAAGTGGCATTGCTTCCGAAGGAAAGAATGCCGACGAAAGCGACGAGGCATTTGCTAACTTTGAGGCTCTATTGAATTCAACTCGAGCCGACTGGGATTCATTTGAGGAAACTTGGGATTGCTTGGACACTCTGGCTAATCAAGAAGGGGTGAAGTTCCCAGACAAAGCTTGGCAGGGCATATATGACTCCACTCGGGACGAAATTCGGGAGGCTAATTGCATATTGAATCGATTACGTTATAAGCGGGAAGCTTCCAAATTAGGAACTAGTAGGGACAGGTCACCTCCAGTGGTAGAATCAAAGTTCCCCACATCCAATACCAACCTGCCAAGAATTTCCATTCCCAGGTTCTCAGGCGATCTATTGAAGTGGACGACATTTCGTGACACCTTCAGATCATTAGTGCACGACAACTTTACGCTGTCTTCGACACAGAAGTTGCACTACCTTCTTGACGCCTTGTCCGGTGAACCTGCAAGTCTCCTTTCGGGGCTTCCCATCCAAGAAGGGACTTATGAACAGGCATGGCGAACCCTCATCACCAATTATGACAACCCTCGAGTTTTAGCGAGCCTACATCTTCAGAAGATCCTTGAGTGTGATATGGCCAAGGAAAGAAATGAATATGGGCGATACGAGCGTTTCCTTGCATCCGTGGGCGAAAACGTCGAGGCCTTCAAAAATCTTAAGCTGGAAAACGAGGCTAATGCGCTCTTAAGCTTCTTGGCGCTACGTGCATTAGATCCGGAGACAAGAAGGAAGTTTGAGCTGCAGCACACGAAGGCCGAGTTTCCCGATGTGCGCGTCATCATTGATTTCGTGCGCCAACGCAAAATGGCTTTGAAGTTGGCAACCAACATTGTTCCCGCAAGATCCTCGGACAAGAGCTCAGTCCGATTTCCACGGACTAGGTCCAACGCACAACGCAGTGTCTCTTTCCACGCTAGCCAGCAACGCCGGGCCCACAACGTTGTCCGCGCCGACGAGACTAGGAGACATAAGACAAATTCTGTCCCAGCTTCTCAACCTGCAACCGAGCATACAGAACACTGTGCCCTGTGCGAGGGCCAACACACATTACCGAGATGTTTCAAATTCAATGAAATGTCAGCCACGAGCAGAGTGGAGTTCGCTAATGCATGGAAAGGCTGTCACAATTGCCTACGACTTGGGCATAAAACTAAAGATTGTCCCTCTAGGTGGAGCTGCAAATATTGCGGACAAAAACATCACAGCCTGCTGCACACAGAAGCGATGTCCGACACTTCAAAACAGGGAAATACAGGCGTTGCGTCTCATTCATGCACGACCATGGAAAGGGTTCACACCTGCTCAAGAGAGAGTGACACGCCAGGTGACGTTCAACGGTTACTGGGGACAGCGCTGGCCACCATCAAGTGCTCTTCAAAAGTCATACCCGTGCGTGTGCTTCTAGACAGCGGAAGCGAACACTCGTTTATCACCACCCACGTCGCCAAACAACTGGGAAATAAGTTGGACAGATTTTCTGGTTCAATCGTGGGCATGAGCGGTGCACCAGTTAATGTGAAAGGCGTTATTAACTGCATCTTCCATACAAATTTACCAGGCTGTGCTGAACTCTCTGTACGCGCTCTCGTCGTGGATACAATCGCCTCTAATCTTCCTAGTCGACGTATACCGCGATTGTCATTTGCTGGGTTGGCGGGTCTGACATTGGCGGATCCGCATCTCGGGGAGCCGGGCCCAGTTGATTTTCTCGCCGGCATTGATTTTTGCCCAAGAATCATTACGGGTGCCCCTACACGTTTGGGCATCGGGGAGCTGTACAGCCAGCCCACCGTGTTTGGCGAGGTGATTATGGGGACTCTTAGGAGTGTAGATGAGTCTGTTTGTCTCCCTATCCGCTCCGAGGAGGAGGAGAAGCTGGCGGAGGTTTTCAGAGCATTCTGCGACCTAGAAGAACCGTCACCCGCTGACAGAGCCAATCCGGAAGATCAGTTCTGCGAAAGTTTCTTCACGCGAACTTTGCTTCGCGCTGCTGATAGGAGATACATGGTGAGACTCCCTCTCAAACCCGGGCATCAGGTTCCAGGCTACAACCGAGATGTTGCTCTTCGCCGATTTTACGGTTTGGAGAAAAGGCTGTCACGCGACACTGAACTTCGCGAAAAATATGTGTCGTTCATGCGAGAATATGTATCCCTTGGCCACATGTCCTTGGCGACTAAAGAAGCAGAGTACATCATACCGCATCACGGTGTGATGCAAGGTTCGAAACTGCGCATCGTCTTCGATGCATCCTGCGGCTCCACTGAGTTTAGCTTGAACGAAATCCTATGTACGGGACCAAAGCTGCACACTGACCTAGGCACCATATTAGTCAACTTTCGTTTGAAACCAGTGGCTCTAACCACGGACATCGTAAAGATGTACAGACAGGTACTCGTTCATCAAGACGACAGGCATCTGCAGCACATATTCTGGCGCGAAGATCCTTCATCACGGCTAGACGAGTATCAATTAAATACCGTCACTTATGGTGTCAAATGCAGCGCGTACCATGCAATACGCGTCCTTAAACAGCTAGTGCATGACCATGGCCGAGAATATCCTGCCGCTTCTGCATGCATCCTTCGTTCCACGTATGTGGATGACATAGTGACAGGAGCAGACTCTCTAGAAGCAGCCTCAACGCTGCGAGAGGAGCTCATCGAGTTGCTGAGGAAGGGAGGCTTTGAGTTGGCAAAATGGACATCCAACTGCCCGCATGTAATACCCCAGGAATCACGCTCAGCACAAGAATTGAACCTGTCTCAAAAGCTTGACGATCCTGTCAAAATCCTCGGACTGATCTGGTGTCCTCAAGAGGATAGGTTTCGTTTTCAGGTTCATCAGCCAAAAGCAACACTGACTAAGCGTGGTGTCCTGTCAGTTATTGCTAGACTTTTCGATCCCATGGGATTCTTGGCTCCTATCATCTTTTACGCAAAGGCATTTCTCCAAGAGCTTTGGAAACAAGGATTGGATTGGGATGAGCCACTCCCCAAGATATTGGCTGATCGGTGGAAATCACTTCTCGAAGAATGGCCTCACATTGAAGACGTGCGAATTCCTCGATATGTACATGCACTAAGGGCCAACCTCCGTCTCGTTGGTTTTAGTGACGCTTCGGCTTTGGGATATTCCGCCGCCGTCTACCTTCGCGTGGAGTGTGAAGATGGCGAAATGCGAAGCCACCTGTTGAAGGCCAAGACTAAAGTTGCCCCTTCAAGGTTCCTGACCACTGCTCAGTTGGAGCTGTGTGGAGCTTTGCTGTTGAAAAGGGTGATGGACACAATTGAAATCACTTCACAGCAAACAAGGCTATACTTCACTGATAGCTCTGTGGTCTTAGCATGGCTGCGCACACCTTTCCATCAGTTGAAGGTTTTCGAGGCCAACAGAGTCTCCGCGATTTTGAATGGATCGCGCTTAGAACAGTGGTGCCATGTGAAGTCTGACAACAATCCAGCTGATATTGCCTCAAGAGGCTGTCTGCCCTCTCAGATCATTACTAATCAGTTATGGTGGGCGGGTCCAGTCTAGATGTCAGAGCGCTCTCATACGATGTGGCATGTTCCTGCGTCAAACCATGCGCTTTCCTCCAAGCAATCCGCACCGGATGTGCCCGACGTGAACTGGATGCTGAAATTTTCCTCGCTACCTCGTTTAATTAGCATTGTCTCGCTCATATTAAGGTGGGCAGGACGCCTGCGTTATCCTGGTAACGCTCCCACTGGACCTATAACTGGGTCAGAGCGTAAAAGGGCATTGCTCGTTTGCGCGAGGCAGGTTCAACGCGCGACCTTTCCTCCTGCCCTATACTCTACATCGCCTCCGATATCTTACATGGACTTGCATCCCTTCGTCGATGAAGACGGGGTCATCAGGGTCGGCGGAAGACTCAGGCAATCATCTCTGTCTTATGAACAACGGCACCCAGTGTTGCTCCCCCGCGGTCATCATTTTTCTCAACTGTTAATACGGGACACGCACGAACGTCATTTCCATGCTGGGCCAACTCTCACTGTGTCTTTGTTGAGAAGTAACTTCTGGATTCCGGGACTGTATCGCGCAGCCAAAGGAATCATCAAAACCTGCGTGAACTGCAGGCGTTTGTATTCGCGCCCTATCACGCCCCTCATGGGGTATTTGCCTAAAGAAAGAGTGCAGGGATTCCGAGCATTCGCTGAAGTTGGGGTAGACTTTGCCGGGCCCTTTCTCATTAAGGATTCCCTTCGCCGCAAGGCAAACATCAGCAAGGGCTACATAAGTGTGTTTGTCTGCCTTGCGTCAAAGGCGGTGCACATCGAATTGGTTTCGTCCCTTAGCACCAAGTCTTTTCTGGATGCATTGGACCGATTCATTGCGCGGCGCGGTCTGCCACTTTGTGTTCATTCAGATCATGGAACTAATTTCATTGGGGCCTCACGGTTTCTAAAGGACGTGCATCACCTCTTGAAGGATGAAGAGAAGACTATAGTGGACCACTTAGCCCTAAAGAGTGTGGAGTGGAAGTTCATTCCACCCCGAGCCCCACACTTCGGTGGCATATGGGAAGCTGCAGTGAAGTCCGTGAAACGCCTCCTCCACAGAACTGTTGGAACCCAGGCTTGGACCTTTGAAGAGCTTGTCACCATCCTGGCCCGCATCGAAGGTCTGCTCAATTCTAGACCCCTTTGTCCTCTACGGGACGATCCGGACAACTTTGATACCCTCACACCTGGTCACTTTATAGTTGGAGCCCCACTTCACGCTATTCCGTACGCGCCTGTTGACGCGAAGTGTGCTCGCTCAAGATGGGAAGGACTTCAGCAACAGGTGCATGCCATATGGGAAAGGTGGAGAAAGGAATACCTTCACCATCTGCAACAACGAGTAAAGTGGAAGACCGGAAGCCCCAACCTCGCTGTTGGAGACTTAGTAATAATGCTTGAACGGCGCGTACCCTTAGGTTCTTGGCCCGTCGCGCGCGTCTGTAACATCCATCCAGGTACTGACGGGATAGTTAGGGTTGTCTCGGTCCGTACTCCCAGTGGACAAATTTTAAAGCGTGCCGTAAGAACGCTGGCTCCTTTGTTCGCGTCGTACGGTCAGGAAACCGAGGAAGAAGGACCCTTGCCAGAGCGTGATTGATTCACACCACAGAATCATGTTACAGAGTCATGTTATGTTAGTGCATGTTAGAAGGTACTATTTGCTTTAATATTTTGTCAAAATCTTCTTGATCTCTATTTTATTTTAGTTTTACACTATTAGAAGTTGAATTTGTTTCCTTTGCATTTATTATGACTTTTTTATTTTTTTTTCATATATATAAAGTTTATTTTATGTATTTATTTTTATGTATAACGTTATTGTAGCTAGTTTGTAATGTTAGAGTATTTTTTGGTATTAACATAGCACTTATTGTAAGCCGTATGGTACTGGGCTATATTTTGTCTTATGAGTGTATCTTATTTCTGTAAGCACTTAAGAGGAAGTATATTATTTATTTCATAACTTTTAGTTTTCAGCACGTGCAAGAGTGCTTTTTTTCTTTAAGCATTTATCATCATAAATTTTGTACCCAAAATTTAGGTGGGCGGCATGTTCAGGCCTGGCAACCTAAATCATTTTTACTAGAAAAGGCGCCCCCTTGTGGACGGAGGGCGCAACGGTGTGCAAATTAGCCCTGTGCCCTTAATGGGTTTTAAAATGGCCGATTGGTAGTGGTCAGGAGTCGAGTGTAAAGGTGTACACCACAAGGGACTCACAAAGTTTTTATTTTTCACCTTGTTCCTTCTTCAAATAAGGACAATGTGGAGCGAGTAGGCCACCGGAGCACACCCCGAGGCATGAGGAGGAAGAAGCAAGGAATGATGAGAGAAGCAGCCAGAGAATAATGAAGCCCTACCCACCATGGCACGATACCATAACCCAAACCACATCGGGTACAATTTATGTTTCATATAAATTCAATAAATTTTTAACCCTGTAAATATACGTCCTCTAAAGGTCAAATATTACTTTATTTTGTAACACCCCATTACAGTCCATTTTTTTTTCTTTTCCGGGAACAGGGAGATTTTCCTAAATAAAATTATGGAAATTCCTGTCCCAAACACCTCGTTTTCGAGTAAATCACAAAAAACTAAAAACAGTTGTGCAAAAAGTGTAATTTATTTATTTTTTTTCAATACTGTATTTAAATTACAAAAATATACTGGCTTTTTGAGTAAGCTTAATTTCTTAATTTACGAGGAGCAAATTTAGAAAAGATGAATATTCTCACGCTTTCGTTATCAATAAAACATCTAGGCTGTGTGTTTAAACTTAAAGAGAAAGGATTAAAATGTTAGCCACTATTCTTCGCATTCTCACATTAGTGGTGTTGCTAGTAGTGTTCAGTGAAGTCAACAAATATGGCTGGATTTACCAACGCTTAATACGCGGACATAGTCTACGTCTACGGATTCTGCGATGGCAATGCACGTCAGGCAGTTCGGGAATATCGTAGATGGTTTCCTGACCGAGAAACCTAACACAGAGGTGTTTTTACCAGCACTTTCAGAAGGCTTCGAGAGACTGGGTCCTTCTCATGTAATCGTGGTGGAAAACGTTTGCAGGCTCCGATGAGGCGGAGGGAGAGGATACTGCGGCACTTCAATACCAACCCTGGTACAAGCATCCGGAGAGCTGCTTCAGTTCTTGGCATACCAAGGGTAACCATTTGGCGCACATTAAGGGCTGACCGCAGGCATGCTTACCATGTACAAAATTTAATACCCCGGTAATAATTATCGCCGCCGATTAAATTTTTGTAATTGGTACAAAGAACAATTGCAAAACGATGTAAACTTAAGTTCGAAAGTAATATGGACGGACGGAGCGACTTTTACACGTGCGGGCATATTAATCAAAGAAACTAACACCTTTGGGCACATGAAAATCCCCGCGCTGTTAGAGAATTTCACTACCAGCACAAGTTTTCTGTAAAAGTGTGGGTCGGTTTTTTTATTAATGGCATAATAGGTCCCGTATTTTTACCTGCTCGACTTGATGCTGAAAATTATTATTAAAGTTAGAATGACTTACGGGCACTTTTGGAAGATATCCATTTGGAAAGAAGGCTTGAGAGCTGGTTTCAACTTGATGGTTGTCCTACACATTACGGAAGGGCCGTGCGAGACTGGTTGGACATCAACTATCCAGGTCGCTGGATAGGACGAGGTGGGCCGGTGCCTTGGCCTCCGAGGTCTCCGGACCTCACGCCACTAGATTTCTTCGTGTGGGGATAGGTGAAAGAAAATGTCTACCGAGGGCCAGTTCGCACAAGGGATGATCTCATCGAGCGCATCAGAATGGTTTGCAACCAGCTCACCGCAGAACAACAATTTAGATGTGATGCGTTTATTACAGCGAGAGGCCAGCACTTCGAATAACATTTACGTTGACGCTGCCGAGAAATTATTTAGGCAATTTTAGAGAAGGTAAAACCTTCAAAATTTTCAGTTTTTTTTGGGGGGGTTTTTACAAAACAAAACATATGTTTTCCTAGTAAGAATATTTAATTATTTTATTATTTTCTAAATTTTTAATTTTTTTTATTTCTAAAATTATTTTTATGATTTAAATTTTTAATATTCAGTTTTTGTTCATAATGTTATGTACTTACCTCTATATACTCGGTAATTTTCTTTATACTATGAATATTTGAATAAAAAAGTATTTATTATTTTTTTCTGAATAAAAAATAATTTTTTTTACCTTTCTTTTAGTATAAGATTGAAATGCAATAATTGGATTGAAATAACGATTATTTTTAAAATTCATTCAAGGAATGAAATCCGCTCTTCCATGGCCTTAACTAGTTTTTGCACAACTATTTTTATTTTTTTGTGATTTTCTCGAAAACAAGGCATATGCCAGAGGCCTTTTTTTCCTTGTTTTTCGATCCTCTATCGATCCCTGCAGGCCGTGTGGTTTGGGGACACCGGGTATAATTTCTCTTATTAGTTGTCTGTTTTTTCTCATTTACCCTTGATGAGGACCTGAATCTCGGGTCCAAATGTCGGGACAATTAAATATGTGGTACTTGCATATTAGTATTATTTATTTTGACCGCGCCCCCCTTCCTTTTTTCTCTTCATTATAACACTTTTGGTTGTTTAGTTAGTGTTATAGTCCTTGTTAATACAATACATAATTTAAGACTTCTTCAGGTTTCCGAAGGATCCTTTAAATTTAAAATCGTATCCATTATTGATTTAATATGTTTAGTATGACTTCCAATCGCTATGCTCAGTAAAAACTTCCTAGAATTTCTAAATACAATACTTTCTGGAAAACTTTGTTTTAAGTTGGTTTAGGGGCCTTAACAAGGGATAAGACCCCTCCTTCTTACGGACGCACTCGGTCGTAGTCGGATTTTAATATAAAATGCATTCATGTGAAAATTCTGATTCTGAATT
The DNA here is from genome assembly GCA_911387785.2 of Aelia acuminata. Taxonomy (NCBI): domain Eukaryota; kingdom Metazoa; phylum Arthropoda; class Insecta; order Hemiptera; family Pentatomidae; genus Aelia; species Aelia acuminata. Next base: position 66,137,710 of record OU426980.1, on the reverse strand, counting down.
GACACTTTTTTTGTATTATCCGCTTTACTACTATCACTTTTTTATTTTGTTTCTGCAATAATTGAGGCGTATAAATGAATGTGGCGGCGGTGGGCGATAAAAAAAATAATAATATTTTAATACACCACCTTCCATAGGCTGGTAAATTAAAAAATAAATAAAGCCTTAAAAATCAAGGAATTTAAAAGGGTAAACAGAAAAGAATAAAAAAAAAAAATAAACATATTTCGAATAGCAGTTAAGCTAACTTTAATTGTAAAAAAATGATATTGAAAAATAAAACTTTTACCTTCTAACAAAAAAAAAATACAATAAAAAATATTTGGTGATGTTAATATCACATTTAATAATAATGTAGCACTTAAACGTGTTAAATAATTAACATTAATCCTGTTCATTAATTTTTATTTTGTTCATTAATTCATTAATTTAAATTTTAAATTGTTTTTAATAGTCTATTAAAATAAAGGAAAAAAAGTCTTTCAAAAAGAAAAAAATCATAACATAAAAATAGTTATCAATAGTCTATTAAATTAAAAATAAAAAACTCTTCCCTGGAAGATGGAGACTGCTGGCTGGAGAAATATAACGAACTCTTCAATCTGGCCAGATCAATAAAGGTTTCCATAAATGCTGCTCTGCAATGGCCCAATGTGGGCAGGCATAATAAGCAGAAAAAAAAGAACTCTCTTCACGTACGTATTGCCGTACCGGGAGCTCGGGCCGAACTGTGTACGGAATATATAGGCGAGAATAGGCGATAGTGCCCGACTAATACGCCTTTTGTGTACGTGGCTAATACTCTTAAATGTACACTAAAATATTTACGTGTTGGCTACAACAAAGAAAAAAAGCTGTGAGTGCCAAATTATTGATTTTGAAAAAACAAAAACTATTATCTGAGCTCAAATGTGGTTCCAAAAATAAGAAAAAAATATTAGGGACATGAATACGTTACTGCTAAATAATTTCAATGTTAGTTTGTTCCATCTCCAATTCCATTTATGATGGCTCAAGGTCTCATTTTTTAGCTATTGACAAGTATCTATACCTTACGTTCAATAATGTCCATAAAGTATCAATACTTTATGAACTTTATCATAATTACTTTAGGAAAATTATCGTATCCAAAGGAGTACCGTGTGGTATCTGTTGGAGTCTAGATACAAAAATCATCAAGCTAGGCGCTTACCACTGATTCCATGAAATGAGATTAGTTTTGGAATCATTTCCATAATTCATTTTTCATTATTTTTTTCGATTTTTCGCACGTTTCCATTTACTAGCCTTAATTATGGACGAGAATCGTGATCCCCGAAAATTCTTCGAAGCTGTGCCCATAGGGAAACGACCATGAGGTCGACCAAGAAGGCAGTGGATTGACCACATGTCCATAATTGGCCCAAAAGATAAACAAGCCATTAAATGCGATGAAGGCTTTGGAACGAGATCGAGAGGCTTGGCATGGACCGAGGGACCTCCACGCTGAAAGGCACTACAGAAGAAGAAGAATTGTGTACTGTACTTGCTTCCTGTGAATTAACTGAAATGAATTAGAATAAATCCTTACCCAAGAGTCAGACTGTCCTAAGTCAATTTTCATCAATATCAGTGTTTTTATCGATCTTTATTAAATCGAACAAGATTCTATGTTCGTGATGATGAATGGTTTTCGAGAATTTCAAAGGCCAAACTTTTTTATGTCCAGTGTTTGCAGTTCCTGAGAGCCTAAGTGTGCGATTAAGTCCAGTGTTGAATGAATGAATTTTATTGAAACAGTCAACGAAAATGGACTGAGGCCAGTCTGGCTCTCTGGTGGAGATTGGATGTGTTTTTCAATTTTCACAAGTTGATAATATGGACTTGAGACAGTCTCTCAGGTACTAACGTATATGTAATCACAACTAACGAGTATGTTGTGTTTTTTCCAAATAAATGAAATTTTCTTAGGACACTTACTGCCATTAATAGCGTATGTATAGTAATAATTAATACCATGTTCAATACAATCAAATCTTTTCGGAGGCGGCCCAAAATTGAAAATTTTTGTCACTAGAAATTATTAAAAACCTAAAATTCATCTGAATGCTTTCACATGTCTAAAATTCTTCTAAACGCCTCTTCTCTTCCCATTAAATGGGACCCATTTATTGACTCTATATTCTGTCGTTTTCTAATGAGATCATAATTAGTAACATGTCATTTGGAAGATTTCCATTTTGAACCGCCTCCGAAAAGATTTTGTTGTATTTAACATGGTATTTAATAAATTTTAATGACAGTTAGTGTTTATTCGTAGCATTCAAAATAAAATCATTATTTGTATTGCATTTTTCTCGATTTTTATACCCTTTTTTATTTTGCTGTATATTTATAAAAACCAAAAGATAATTAATTAAAACTTTTTAATGCGTTTATTTTTACAGGTTTCTAGTTATCGTAGTCGGTTTGATGTTTCTTCTTACGAGAGGATGATTAATAGTTAGGATTTATCTGTTTCGATCCCCTACATGTGGGTCTTTATCAGGACTTCTGAGTCCATTTACTCTGTCCTGTAAAATAAAAAAAGATTAAACTGAAAATCCTGACTATTAATCATCATGTCATTAAAAAAAAAACCTCTAATTTTTTTTATAAAATATTTTTTTAATTAATTTAAATTACCACTTAGGCCTTAAACTCTTCCCATAAAAATTTTGTAATAAATAGGATAAATTATTTCAAAACATTAATAGTTACAATATTACAGGATTAGACGTGATGGCATCACTAATTATAGCAATAATTATTTCTTTATAAGAGATGAAATCGGTTACCATTATGAAAGAAACCCCAGAGTATTGCACAGTAACCAAAAAGTTATAAACCATAGGATTAGTCAGTCCCTGCGGGCCCCTACGTGCTCCAGACCCGGCCATTCTATACTACCACACTACCTTTAAATTAAAAACCTATAAACCTTTTAAATCGAGACCGGCAGGCGGGGTCGGCATCGGGCAGATCAGTGAAATGCGTGCAATCAGTAAGTACGTGCAATCAGTGAGTGCATGCAATCAGTGAGTGCGTGCAATCAGTGAATGCGTGCAATGTGTGTGTGTGTGTGTGTAAGAAGAAGGAAGGTCAGTTCCAACCCATACCGGCCTGGTCCCGTCGGTTTTATATAGCTGCGATTCCTTTCACTTTGCCCCCCTCCATATCCCCCACCTGGAGGATGAATCTTTTGGGACGTCCTTTGTTCTTGTTATACGAGTTTGATTGTGTGGTGAGATGATTTTTTTTTTTTCTCATTTTTATGCTTTTTTCGGTTCCTTGTTTATAATTAATAAAATGTTTGTATTGTTTATTTTGCATGATAAATACGTATTGTTATATTATATCGTTTTTACGTATCCAAGATTTTTCATTTATCTCCTTTCTTTTTTAATAATGGTAAGATGTGGGTTATTAAAAAAAAAAAATCAAATGATTTAGATGTATATTTTTTGTAAACATGTAATACAAATATTTCTACTTTCCTGTAGATCCAAACCCTCCTTCTTTTCTTTTATTGTTTGTGTTGTTGAATATTTCTTCTAGGTCTGCTTGTAATTTATTGTTGAAGTCTATATGATGCACATGTATATGAGAGTAACATTTTTGTAAAAGAAGTTGAGCGATTTTGTCTCCTCGTTTAATGTGATAATCTTCGTTTGAATGATTATATAAAATAACTTTAATTGTACCTCGATAATCAGGGTCTATTACACCACCTATTAATTAGCATAAAGTTAATTTAAAAAAAAAAAAAAAATGAAAAATAAAACAGATAGGCAAGAAAAATTACCCATAACACTTATGAAGTTTTTCCACGCCATACTTGATCGATCCTCTAATCTTCCATAATATCCTTCAGGAAATATGACAGTTAAATATGTTTCAACAAGCACCTTGCCTCTAGCTGTTATTGTATAATCATGAGGGCTAATTAAATTATATAAATTTTTATTAAAAAATGATCTAGATTAAATATAACTGGCTAATTAAATTTTATAAATTTTTATTAAAAAATGATCTTTATTATGTATAACTAAGTAAATGATATACCTGCTTAAGTCATAGCCGACTGAATCAGGGGTTCCTTTCATTACATTGTAAGCTAGCTCAGATCGTTTTATAACATACATGATGATTTTGTTTTTAAGAGGTTAATTTTGTTTTATAATAATCTAAAACATACCAACGACACTGGAATAAATTTCACAAAGCAGGAATAATCTCTCATACGCTGTATACTGCTAAAAAAAGGTTACTTACAAGAATGCAGTTGACCTCGATTAAGAAATAAGCGAATAATTCGAATGCCCCTTTCTAATTTTAAACTTTCTATATGTTTCGTTTTTAAGAGAATAATTTTTATAAAGTAAGAAATTATGATTGTATGCTATAATGATAGTACGGTAAAGAAGTAATTGAATCTTGAAGAAAAACCCTTTTATCGTCATTGTTTGATAGTGCTTTTTTATTTATTTGTATTGAGCTTACCAAATGGTTTTTTGAGCGAATCATATTCATTGGAACTCTGAGGACGGATTTATCATGATCTTCATCTTTGTCATTATTATCAGGCATTATTTGATTGCAAAATAAAATATTTTTATAAGATTCATGATTTATGAATTTTTTTAAAGAGTGTTTGGAAACCCCTTTAGCCCTCTTCAGTTCATTAAGACTTGAACTTTTCTCATCTTCATATTGCAATGAGTACATTTTAGGTCTTAATGCGATAAATTCTGTAATTATTTGTCCGCTACATTCGTCTTTAAAGGCTCCAAGTTTATTTTTGTTTGTTTCAGAATAGCATTCGTGATTTTTAGGATAATTCGAAGTGTCAAAATATTCAAGCATATTTTTCATATCTTTATAAAAATCTGCAGTTTTTATGTGATATATAAGAGAATCTGTGTCTGTATATAGTAATTGTAAACTTTTATTGTATTTCTTAAGCATTACGTTATAATGAAAATTGTAAATAAATGTTTTTGAAATATCTAAAATTGACATACCGACATAAATTGGCTTATTGAAAAACAATTTGGTTTTGCCCATATGAACGGCGACTAAATTTTCATTAATTATTGTAGAGTCTAAAAAATTGGGTTTAGCTACAAGTTTGTGTAATTTATTTTTATCACTGACTAATTGAATGTTTATTCGATTTCTGATGTTTTCCATAGTTTTTCCAAAGACGGCGTTACACATCAATTTATAAAAATCTTTTTCGAAAGGATTTTTTGCCTCTCTCCGTAAATTTGTATTAAAGCTAATATATTTTTCTAACCATTGTGACTGATGAAATTTTAATACCCTGTGTACCTTTTCAATTTCGATTCCGTTTTCTAGCGCCTGTTTTAGAGCGAGATAATGGACTACATATCTTTTTCTATCCCCTAAATGAGGAATCAGTTTCTTATGTGATGAATGGTGAGTGGGGGGAGTAATAACTTCTGGTAGAAAAGGTAAATCGCGATGAGCGTCATGGAGTTTTTTAGGGTAAGTGAGGTCCACCTCTAATATGTAACCAATGTCATCGGTCTCGGATAATTTCATAATGGAATCCTGATTCATTTCCTCAGGTCTGGGAAGCCATTCAATGTTTCCATAGGGTAGAGCCATAGACATAGCAGTGGCATATAATCCGTTAGCGTCAAGATATTCAATAAAGGATGAAGGTTTATCCGAATTGAAATTTGTAACTTTCATATATTCATTATTTGCTTGGGCAAACTTTTTGCTAACTTGGCACAGACCTCCTCGAATACCTCTTTCGATAAATAAAATTTGATCATAATCAGTGAGTAATTGCAAACTGATTCCGGTAAATTTTAACATGATATCCCAAGCCATACCAGGTGTTGTGAAATAATGAGCTGGATCTATCGAATAATTACTTAGAGTTATGTCTCGGAAGGCCTCGAAACAGTCGCATAAAAGTAATACATCAATTTTTAAATACAGATCGCTGTAATCACCCAACGTCAAACAGTGAAATTGTTTCCAAACCCTTTGCGCATGCTCATATTCATCATCCGTAATATTACTACCGGTTAATTGGCTGTAAAAGGCTTCTTTATTAGGAAGACATTTTTCATTGAGTTTATCCCAGTCATCGACGAATTCATAAGGAAATACACCTTTTCGCTTAACCAAATTGATCAAAGAAGACGAAAAATGTTGTGAAATTGTAGTAAATTTGGAATCTGGTAGATTAGAAGCCATTACAGCTAAACTTCTGTCTATAAACCGATAACTATCAATGAAACGAAATTTTAATCCTGATATATTTTTTGTGAAAGATATATATTTTTCTTGAGTATTGGGGATAACAGTTATATCACCTGGAGTCTCACCTAGTAGTCGAATTATTAAGTGAGCATCGTACGAAGATAAATTATGAAAGAAAACAGGGACAAAAAGTTTTTGTTTCTTTTTGAGTAACCGATTTGAATTTGAATAATTATTGATATTTGCATTGTCAGTAGATTGGTCCGTATGTTTTTTGTAATATTTTAAAATTTTATAAGCTAACGATTCCAACGTTTTGATGAAATGGGATCCGACGTCTTGCCCCCTATAAATGTATACCTTGTTGAAATGTAAAGAGGGATTATCATCTTCATCTTCTATAATAGGGCAATCGGTCTTAACAATTAAACCGTATGACATGAGATCGTGTTTTTGATATGCTACAGTCCAGGAAACGTGGGGTGAAGGTTTATTTCCCGAAATTGGTGTTAGTATTGTTTCAAAATCACCGTAAATGACAATTTTTACTCTAGATCCACGTTCTGGATTATTGAATCGTACGTACGGTTCATCTATAGGTAACACGATTCGAGCTGGACTGTTGGTGTTGCATAGAAACGTGTGATTTTCTAACTGTGTTTTCCCATCACCTTTTCGATTGTCAAATTTTGAAAAACATCGTTTACAGATTATAATTTTTTTTTCATGTTTATTCACTTGCTTACTAATGAGTCGAGACAACGATTTTATATAAACATAATGGTTATTATGATTTTGTTTGTCTTTACCTTTTAAAATTAATAAATCTCTATGATCGGGTAATATTTTTTGGGCAACTTTTAATGGATAGACCTCTATATCGTTTTTATTTTTTTCATCTAAACCGTACACATTTATTGAAATTTTATTAATTCTTTCAAACCGTTTAATGTCTTTTAAGTGTACTGGATAATTTAAACATGAAAAATCATATTTTGAAATTAGGTTACGATATTTCGACACTCTCTGTGGATCTTTTGAAACAAATTTAGCTAATATTGCATACATAAAACACTTATTGTCATTATTATTGACATTTATACAACATTTTTTTACGCTAATTGACTTTGGTAAAAATATGCAACATCCACGTGATGCTGATAATGGTGAGAATTTATTAATTTTGATCCTAAGTCCGTCTATACTGTTTAAACTCCACCCAGATTTTTTCAATTGTGATTCTTCGAATTCGGCTGTAAGCTTGTCAATGGCGCTATTGATGTACTCATCTAAATCATTCCAATTATAAAGTCCTTTGTTTTTAGTTTTAAAGGCTCTATCACACATCTCGCCGCTAACGTTTATAAACTGGGTCTCTAGTACGAAATTTACCTTAATACTTTTAAAAGACTGTAAATAATTATTTAAAATTTTCTTTATTTTATTCCTTAATTGTTCCATAAAAGACTTCAAATCCATAAATTTGTTTTGTTTTGACGATCGTATGTAAAAGGAGACTATTCGGTTTTCAAATGCAGTTTCGTAACTAACCACGTTTTCATCCTCATCATCTAAAAAAGAAAATAGTTTTAAAACATCTTTTTTTGATGGTTCAGATGAAAAAAAATTTTTTTTTGCCTTTTTATTGGTTGTTGGATAAAGTTTCTGGGTGCTACTACTGCAACTGGAAGCACTATTTAAATTTTTGTTCTCGGTTACATCATGTCCTTGTATGGAACTATGATAAACATCAGAAAAGCTACGTTTACCTAATTTACTTATTTTTGGAGATTTTTTAAATTTACTACAGTATTCTTCATGCGTGTATTGACTTGAAATTGTACCGAAGCATTTTCCACATATTCTACAAATGTTACGGGCTGGAATTTTGTGATCAATTGTTAAATGAATGTTTAAATCTCTTTCATGATCAAAGCTAGACTTACACATATCACAGCAGAACATTATCAAAGATATAAAAATTAATTCTCTTAAAAACAATAAATGTATGTTTAAAAAAACTTACGCTATTTGTCCGTATGGCCAGTACGGAAAGAAATGAATAAACTGCCAAAATGTTAAGGTATATATACCATCGGGCTTTCACATCCACTTTCAAACCATGCCAAAAAAACGATGTTGAACTTAGGACTTGTTTTATAATTATAAAATGAAGGAGGGGGAGTAAAGTATATAAGCTGAAGGAATATAAGCATTTCTGTACAGTGTTTTCTTTTCATCTTTTCACTACAACCAAATGTAAGTATTATTGTTTAATATTTTTTAAAGTTTTAAACATTTTATAAACATAAACTTTCTTTTATTTAGATGTCTTCCAACGATAACATCAACAATTTAGTAGAGAAATTCAACTGTGCTGCAATAAAAGAATTTAGTAGAATAGACAAATTAAACGTAGGCCAAAAATATAGGATACTAAACCTAAAAAAAGTAGATACAAAATATGGTCCCACATTGTTGGCGACCATAGAGGATTTAAATGAAGACCATTCACAGGCCATATTAGCGGAAACATACGCAATCTTTCTTCCTCAGCGCTACGCTAAAATTGTAACTGAGCAAGACCTAGAAAATTATAATGGTAATTATAAAGTGCAAATAAATTTTATTTGTCGTTATAAAACGATCATGTTTTTAACTTTTTTTTTTTTTTAGGAAACATTGCAATGATATACGAAGAGCGAGGAGCCCGGAACTGCTTTAGATTAAAGTTTGAAAGGTTAGAAATATGGTAAAAATAAACATATTTTAATAATGTAATTTTTTTTTAATTCCCCCCTTCTTCCTTCTTTCAATTATATAAAGCATAATCCTTTTTCCTTTTTAATGTATTGTGTCTTTAACCATGGACGTGTTAAGAAGTTTGGAAGATTGTCCATATTATAAACGCTACCTCATTGATTATCCTTCTATCACATTAGGCCATCGAAATGTTTTAACATTTATAAATGTTGGGAAACTCGTAGATAAACTTCAACATTATGCAAAGTTAATAGGAACAGATAAACAATTTAACGGGCATTACATTACTTGTATCTGGAGTGACCCTGAAGCTCGAGAAGGACCTGATACATGTCTGTGTTGTTTGTTAGGATCAACTCATTTTAATATAAAAAACCTGTTGAGCAAACTTTATCATGTAAGACATAGCATTGATGCTGATGGTGAAAAAAATAATGAAAGTTATAGTGATGAATCAGAGATTGAAAACTAACACAAAAAAAACTAACCCCCCACTTTTCAACATTATAAAAAAATGTTTTAATTGTGAAAAATGATCAGTTTTACCACGATGATGGTCCAATACACAACAGAGTTAGCATTAGTAACTGTCTACCCACTCAATAATTCATTAAATAAGTGTATAAAAGTAGGACTCTGTGGTGGTGTGCCAATGGTGGCTCTGGTCGACAAGAAATCTACAATTTACCTAGACAAGGAAGAATGGGCTGAATTACGAGCCATATCTCCAAACATCTTGGGTCATTTCAAGAAGAAGAAAAAACTAATAAAAACTGATGCTGCGAACATTGCAGAAAAAGAACATGATCAGAGTCAATTGAAAAAAAAAAATATCAACATCTCGCTAACGAAAAGAGGTACAGTAAGATGTTTGAAAATTGAACATGTTTATCCCTGGACAGTATTGGTGAATGAAAACGTTACACCATATATAAAATTAATAACACCAAATATTAATTTGAAAAAATGTGAATGTATCAAATTGTGTGAACTGTTTGATTCTGTTTCAAAATCTTTGGATTTTTTGTACAATGTTATTGAAAAATGTGAGTACAACCAATAAAATAATTTTTCACAAAAAATTGTTTTATTTTTTTAATCCCCATTTTTAAAAATTTTATTTATCACTTCAAGGTTTGTAAAAAAAAACAAACAAATATGCATAATCACATTTATTAATTAAAAATTATTAAGTAACAATACAAGATACAAAAAAATTTATTTCGAATTATCTAAAAACCACTGACATTGAGGATTATTATTTTTATGATAACTGTAAGGAGAAATTACACATGTTGATAAAGTTTTAAATTTCAAATTACAAAAGTAGCAAGTAGCAGTGTTTCTCCATCCTTTGATAAAACCGTTGAAGGCCAGCAGCATATGTTCAGGTTTCATATTTATTGTCTTGTTAGTGAATGTATTACGCCTTACTGATTCGATAGAAAGATCCACGAGTTTCGGATTCATTTTCATCCAGTGAGCCAAATTGTGAGCTTGATTGAGGGAACATACATATCTAGTCCAGGATCTGTCACGATGATATCGACATTTAATCATGGTATCTGTCAATTTCTTTAGAGATGGACAGGAAAAGTTGTGAAGGTCGTAGACAGGTCTCTTCAATATATCTTCTAAAAATATACACTTTTCACAACCCTTGGCGTATAAAAAGTCATATTGTTCCGTTGCTGTTGTAATAGTGATCATCAACTTGTCATATTCTATTTCACCATAATCCCAGGAAATCCCATGAAGATTTTGCATCACCCATAGATTTTCTGATAATTGATCATCTTGATGGGGTGGTTTAAAGAACCAGTGTTGTCCTGTCGATTGTTTTACATCTACTATCGAAAGCTCTTTTATTATAAAATCACGACGTCCGTTAGCCACATCGATGTAAGCTTGAAAATCGATGACTGCAACGCGATGAGAGGTAGGCTTAGACATGGTGTTCGCCATCTATCGTTTCAACTCGAATACTGAAGTAAATTCTGTACCTGTCTAGATATTTAATACAACTTTCTTACCAAACCAGTCCCTGCCTCGTATTCGACGATCCTGTCGTGTATCGTGAGACAGTAGGCTCTTGTATCGCTAACAAAGTTTTTATTCATTTCGAATTCGAGTCTCATGTCTACTGTAGCATTTTTAATTGCTTCGCTTTGTTTAGAACAATCGATGACTACGATGGGAGCGAGTTCCATAAAATCTTGTCTACTCAATAGTGGTTCAGGGTTGTCTTTTCCATAATAGCTGACCTGAAACCTGCAATACATTTCGTAGAGAAGAGCCGTTTTTCCCTTGTCCCAATCCAAATTGAGATCGTCATAAGGATACTGTTCCGAATTGAGGAATAACTTTACATTTCTTAAATCGCAGTGATCAAAGTTACTACAATCCTTAGCTCTTCGTTTGAGTCTTCCGGTCTGGAAGGCGACGATCACGTAACGTGGTTTTTCCAATTGCGATGATGTTTTTACAGCCCAAGTTTCGTTTGACGTTCCTGTTGGTAGGGCTGGGTGCTCGTTCAAATCCCACGATCTGAAGGATATCGGAAGTTTCTGATTCTTGTCTATTACTTTAAGAATTCTTAATCTCTGTTCATCGGAAAGCTTGACATGCGGTACTTTCCATATCACCTTATCTAATTTAATATCCACATTGTCGGTGTTGTTACTTCCAAGAACGGAGTTGTAATCAGTATTTGATCTGATAAGAATCAATTCCTGCTTTACGTTTAGAAGTATGCGTTTGAAATCTTCAGCAAACCCGAGAAGGACGTTAAGAGGTAGGCAAACGTTAAAATTACCATTTTTTATAATAGATAGCGTTTTATTTTTGCTAGGTATAATCCATCCTCCATTTTCTAATCCTTTGATGGTGTTGGGAGTTTGCGATACGTAACCTTTTAATGTGCTGGTTATTCCAGGATTGCGAACTTTATCTATCTCTATTCCGTTTAATTCATAGCGTATTTCATCAAAGAGGAATGCAAAACCATTGTTCGATATAAAAGTTTCGGTACTAGGAGTCCCATCAGCTTTCGTCACAGAGATCGATCCTTCTAAATAGATAAAACTATGAGCCGGTAGAGTGTATAGGTCCTGTTGTTGAATCGGGATTCTAATTTCATCCGATTTGTTTAGTGTCGATGAGGCGTAGGGTTGATGCGTATGATACTCGAAAGTACTTATGGTCTCATCGAAAAGAATATCGGAAGAAACATTTAAAATATTATACATTTTTTTTCAACCGAAATCCTAAGCGTCGTAAAAATAATTTGTTCTCTGGTGTTAACCCTATCGAACGTTTTTTTAAACTGCTCGAGTAGGAAGGTCTTTCTTCTCTTTTATAGGTACAAATCTTCCTGGGAAAACTGTGATTAATAAAATCAATAGCCATATTTTCTTATATGCAATCTTGCCGTTATGGTCTCTCCGCGAAAATTTATCAGTTGACCGTTTTGGTCCAATATCCTCAGAGTGTTGTTTTGTTGTTGTGTGATGTTTTCAATCGTTCTCACGTTGATCGGGTGATAAATGACCGGAGAAGGACTTTCGACGATCTTATATCCTGGATCTACGGTCGGAAAGAATTGGTGAATGATCTGATTCGGTTCACCGTTCAGATAAGAACCAGCAGCTATGTTGCAGTGTATAGATATTACATTAACCTTCATAATTTCCACAATATCATCGGAGACGTGATAACCCTGTTTAGGTTCCAATACGGTATTCGGTCTATTGAATCCCAGAAGCGGACCGATGGAATTCGGCTTGCCGGGGACATTGAAGTATACCTTTTGAGTTGAGCGTAATTCCGTCTTTAGAGTATTGTTATTCCCTCTGAGAATAATACCATCATTTTCTTGAATATTTTCCTCGAGGTATGTTGAAATAGACTCGATGTCATAGGATCCTTCAGGTATCTGAATATTTTGATCGCCAAAGTAAAACATATCACATTCATTTTTTATTATGTTTGGTATAGTGTTGTAAGTTTCAAAAGAGAGGAGACCTATCTCGTAATCATCGTCACTCAAATCTATAAATGGAAAAAAGTTTGCGGATAAAACGTTTGATTTACCCGACAGCGTGACCGTCAGACTCATTTTTGATATCTTAAACAGATTTTCATCCGTATTTATACAGAAATTGAAGAAACAAATGTCCGCAGTATGGTGTGTTCCATTTTTGATGATTGGTTCTGTTGTAATATATCCTAGTGGTGGAGGTGATACCTTTCAAATAATTCAACGACTCGGGCTGGGGTCTCAAATTACCGAATGGATCGAAATATAAAATGTTATTACCTTTTTTGACGTAACATACCCAATGAGACCCTTGGCGGTCACTCGTATCGAGATTAACAATTGCACTTTCATTCAGTCTGATTTTTTTTGGTAGCGTATCAATCATGAACACTCCTCTAAAATGAGGAACTCCTATCGCATATTTTTTCAACTCTACGTCCGTTAAAGCCCTTGGAGGTAAAGAGGATAGTCAAATACCCTCCTCTTTAAGATATAATCCGTAACCTTTTCGATAAGGTTTTAAATATAGGCCACTACCTATCTTCTGGTCTTCCATTTTGAGGTTATGTCTTCTCATCTCTTCGAGTCTCTCCTTCGCATCTTTCGCTTCGTTTACCGCTTTGGCTATAGCAGACGCGCCTCCGGCCAGGGAACCGATTGCTGATAGCCCCGCCATTATAGGAACCAGAAGCGGTAAAAATCCTCCACTTTTTGGTATTGTTAAAATTCTAGGTAGGCGAGGAACGGCACCATATTTCTTTAAAAAACGTTTAGCTTTTGCGAGGGCTAATCGCGATGCTTTACTCAGAGATGACACATCCTTTACACGCGCCGCATCAATTATATTTCTGAATTTGAGACTCTTCGTTTTCTTTTGATTTTTTTTTCTTTTTACTGAGCCGATGTCATCGGACTCTTTCTTTCTTCCGTATTTCGAATGTTTCATTAATAATCCAGCTCCTAATTTAACTTTAGTTTTCATAGCGTTCGTTACTGCCCAGGCAAATGCTTTTTCACTCGGAGAAGAATCTTTGGCTAGAACTCTCTGCCAAGCTTTTTCAGCAAGAATGCGATCAGCTTCTGACCTTTTATTGCTATTAGTATACTTATGATAAATAATATCGTGTTCTTTGCACGCTAGATCCAGAGGATTTATTCCTTCGTCTCCTCGATCTAACCGTGTTTTTAACTTCGTGCCAGGACCACAAAAATGGTAACCAGGTAGGTGAGCTTCAAACGGGAGCCGATCTATAAGTCTGTTAATTAAACCTCTTCCTTCTTTAATCACTTTAGTCATACTAAAGAGAGCTTTTCATCGCCCGCTACTATTTATACCGTGGACAGAGGTTTTTTTTTTTAAAACGAAAAAATGCGACTAGAACAGCAGAAGGAAAAAATTCAAATACTAGACGTTGTCCCGAGAGATCTGATAAGGGAAAGCGAGACTAAACGCCATGGACCTTTATTACCCGATAGTATAAGAGCGATAATTTGTGGACCGAGCGGATGTGGAAAAACCAATCTTATGGTAAGCCTATTATTGGACCCGAAAGGACTCAAATTTGAAAATATATACTTATACGGTAAAATGTTGAATCAACCTAAATATGATTATCTACGTTTAGTAGTGGAAAGAGTACCGCAGATCGGTTATAATACTTTCACCGCTAATGAGCACGTAATCGACCCTGAGGAAGCAAATGAAAATTCCATCTTTATTTTTGATGATGTCGCTTTGGAGAATCAGGATATTATACGCAAGTTTTTCTGCATGGGAAGACACAAACACCTCGATTGTTTTTATCTTACACAAACGTATACGAGAATACCAAAACATCTCATTAGGGATAACGTTAATCTTGTTATACTTTTTAATCAAGACGATCTTAATTTAAAACACGTTTATAACGATCATCTAAGCTCACCTGATATCCCATTCCAGACATTTAAAGACATGTGTTACTTGTGCTGGAAGGATGATCCTCAAGGATTCATTGTAATAGATAAGACATCATCTAGTTCTTCAGGACGATACAGAAAGGGTTTCGATACGTTTATAATTTTATAAAAAGAAGAGTGGCATTAAGGTAAAACTCAGTTTTAAATATGAAGCGCTCGATACTACAAGATATCGTTACAACAAGTAAACATTTGCGAAAAAAATTCAAAAATCTCCGTGAAGAACTACACCGATCTGACGAAGAGCTCAAAAGGACTTTGAAACCCATTACTGAACCTCTTTATCAGTTAACTTCTCATTTAGTGCAACCTACGAAAGAGGAGAATTTTACTGACAAAAGTGTAAAAAAAGAGTATGAAGATGATAACTTCACAAACGGAACTGATGAAACTTCTTACGTCGAACTGGAGCAAGGTCCTTCTTCATCAACTCCTCTTCGTCATAAACAATCTTCAATAGAAAAAAAATTTGGATCAGATGACGATGATGGTGATAGCGAAGAATCAAAAGAGGAGAAAACAAAGTTGACTACCTCTCGAATGCAGGAAATGTTAAAATCAACTCCAGAAGGTAGGAGAATATTACAATCGCGATTACAACTCTTCCAGTTAGGCTCACTGATATCTCCTTATATGGAAAAATATATTACCGGTGATACCGAGGATATGGATACCAGGTATGGTATCAGGATGCTACCTCAAGGTGGTATGGCCATCGGGAATTCAAAAGTTACTGTTACAAAAGACATCATCACTATTAGTGGTGAAAAAAAGAAACAATATAAGGGTACCCCAGGTCTATACCAGTTATTATTTATGAAAGAACCGAAAGGTTATAATCAGAAGGATTTAGACGTTTATAAGGAAATTGTAGATTTGACGAATACTCACAGACAACATTACAGCAAAGAAAAACCTCTAGCAGGTAATCGAGGATTAAAATACAAGAATATCATATCTCCATTATTTAAACCTAAGGAATCATTATCATCTGTAGACAAATCGGGAAAAGGTTATTATAATAACTGGATGTTAGAAGGTGAAACTGTGTACGAACATTGGGATGATCCGAACGAATTAGTAGATCGCCTGAGACTTTTGATAGCATCGACATCGAGCGGTCACAGGGGCCATCAAAATGAGATAAATTCTATAATAGAGGAGCTCAGAGAAGCTAATATAATTTACTAGAATTTTAATTGGACACAGTAGTAGCGCTATGTCCACTAACAAGTTCGGATCTCACATTCAGAAAAAACAACATGTCCGACTTAAAAAAATCGAAGAAAAATTGAATCTTTTGAGAGGGGAAGCGAGATTTCAATTTCTCCTCAAGGACTCTAATACCCTTGATGCAGGAAAAAGACGGATCGTTAATATATCAACAGGTGTAGCGGGGAACGATGTGCCCAGTAAATTTTATGTCGACACACTCGCAGCGTATTATACAGACTTAAAAAACTGGCCTGGGAACTGGATTAATGGTAACCGTAAGCGATTAGTGAATTTCGCAGACCCAGTTGATGACAGAGACTTGACAACTCGAGGATTCGTCGAAAAGACAGCACTGTGCATCCCCAAAAACAAATTTGGTGAAATTATACACAATAAATACGATGCTAAATGCATGACTATTTCAAACGTATCAGATCCTAAAGAGGAACAGGATGTTGTCACTTTGGGCTATGCTCTGAAAAATTTTGTATCAAAGGATGGAAGGAGTAAAGGAAGCGATAGTAACTGAGTTACATAAACCCACTCGTAAAAATTATCCCAGAAGAAAAACAATCTTAAAAGGTATCGATGATTTATGGCAAATCGATTCGGTAGAAGTTCAACCATTTGCAAAATTCAATAGAGGTTTCAAATATCTATTAACAGTCATTGATTGTTTTTCGAAATAAGCTTGGGTCGAACCGGTAAAAAACAAAAACGGACAATCCGTTTCCACAGCTTTGAATAACATTTTCAAAAAGAGTTCCAGAAGTCCGAAGAATATACAAAGCGATAACGGAAAAGAGTTTTATAATTCACATTTTCAAAATCTTATGAAAAAAAGAGGTATTAATCACTACAGCACCTATACAACAAAAAAAGCTGCTATAGTCGAACGATTTAATCGTACTCTCAAAACAATGATGTGGCGAACCTTCAGTCTCCGAGGAAATTACAA
Source organism: Aelia acuminata (assembly GCA_911387785.2). Lineage (NCBI taxonomy): Eukaryota > Metazoa > Arthropoda > Insecta > Hemiptera > Pentatomidae > Aelia > Aelia acuminata. Next base: position 66,120,515 of record OU426980.1, on the reverse strand, counting down.
ATACCTAGATGTCTTACCGAATATTTTAGAAAAGTACAATCATTCGGTTCACAAGACTACAGGTTACAGACCAACTGATGTCAAGTCTTCACAAGTTGAGAAGATAATTACAGATAAATTATATTCATCCGCTAATATTATAAATATTAAAAAACATAAATATAAGGTTGGGGACTTTGTAAGAATATCAAAACATAAAAGTATATTTGCAAAAGGTTACACTCCAAACTGGTCTGCTGAGATATTTAAAATTGTAAAAGTTAATAAGACAAGGCCTGTTACTTACATTCTCAATGACATGAAAGGTCAACCTATTTTAGGATCCTTTTACGAACAAGAGATAAACAAAACGAAACATCCTAACGTTTATTTAGTAGAAAAAGTATTAAAAAAGAAAGGAGATAAATTATATGTCAAATGGTTGGGATTAAATGAAAAATCTTGGATACGTAAAAACGATATAATATAACAATACGTATTTATCATGCAAAATAAACAATACAAACATTTTATTAATTATAAACAAGGAACCGAAAAAAGCATAAAAATGAGAAAAAAAAAAAACATCATCTCACCACACAATCTAACTCGTATAACAAGAACAAAGGACGTCCCAAAAGATTCATCCTCCAGGTGGGGGATATGGAGGGGGGCAAAGTGAAAGGAATCGCAGCTATATAAAACCGACGGGACCAGGCCGGTATGGGTTGGAACTGACCTTCCTTCTTCTTACACACACACACACACACATTGCACGCATTCACTGATTGCACGCACTCACTGATTGCATGCACTCACTGATTGCACGTACTTACTGATTGCACGCATTTCACTGATCTGCCCGATGCCGACCCCGCCTGCCGGTCTCGATTTAAAAGGTTTATAGGTTTTTAATTTAAAGGTAGTGTAGTAGTATAGAATGGCCGGGTCTGGAGCACGTAGGGGCCCGCAGGGCCCCTAGTGCGCCAGAACCGGCCATTCTATACTACTAACATCGATGTTTTTAGTTGAACTTTTATTATTTTTTTTAATTCAAAAAGTACTTTGACGAAAAATATAACACTTAAAAACGGACCTGCCCGGATTGGGAAGAGCCTCTACGGTCTCCACCTGTCTCTGAGACAAGTTCAATGACAGACTCACTGAGGGCGCTTAAGGAATGAAGTCCTAGCTTCCTGGCTTAGAGGAGTTAAAAGATATAAAAGAAACTCTTCAGAAGCAATCAGAACTACCATTCGGAAATCTGGATAGGCTTTTGAAAATAAAAACCTTCCTCGAGGAACAAAAGAATTGCGTTGAAAAATTGACGCTTGAAAACACAACTTTAAAGGCGAAAATTTCGGTATTAGAAAGCCGATTGAACTTTACCGTACAGCAGCAGATGAAAAATACGGTGGAAATAAGAGGTGTTCTAGAGATGGCGGGAGACATTGTGATGGGCACTGTACTCATTATAGGAGCGGGTCTGGGCGTCAAGCTATGCCCGGAGGACATTGACCCCGCGTTGAGTCTCAAGCCTAAGCAGGGTTGGACCCCAGGACCCATTATTGCAAGATTTGTCCACCAGACAGTAAGCCATGAACTTGTGCAACAGAGGAAAGCAAAGAGAGACTTTTCTTCACGGCATCTGGGTTGAGGTTAGGGATGCGACATCGATGACGAAGTTTCGGAAACATCTTTACAAACATCTTTTCGGAAACAGTTACGCAGCCGATGTTTTCCGACTAGAGATGCGACATCGAAGGCAAAACATCGATGTTTTGAACAATGATGTTTTTACAATCAAAACATCGATGTCGATTAAACATCGACCACAAAACATCGATGTTTTTTTATTTATACAGTCTTTAAACATTAACATATTAGTGCCCAAACGTATTTAAATCGATTTTTAAGTGTAAAGCATTTTATTTTTGATCTTTAATGTATAAAATAATAGATTTTTTCGACATAGTTGGTTTTTTATATTCATGTATTAAAAATTCAACTGTTAAAACCCAAACATATTCATACATTGATGTCGTTTCCATATCGAATACAGAGAATTGTATTTCTGGTGAATATTTTAAAAGATTTTACGAGCAGCTTCATTATATAAGTAATTCAATTATGATACTATGGTTTTGTGTTTTCATATTTTATCAACTTATTTGAAGTTGAAATTTTTACAGAAACAAGAAAGGGTAGGAAGAACAGAAGTAATATTTCCAATATAATGTCAAACATCGATGTTAAAACATATTTGTTTTAACAGTAACCCGGCAGTCATTAACATCGGTGTTTTTGACGTAACAAATATGTTTAAACATCGATGTTTTAGCTAAGACAAAGATGATTTTAACAGCAACAAACTTGTTGTTAACATCAGTGTTTTGACAATGACAGAGTATTTATCATTATTTATCACCGATGTTTAATCAATAACAAAGCTGTTATTAACATTGATGTTTTTGAAAAACAAATATGTTTAAACATAGATTTTTGGACGAAAACAACAATAAATGTGCTCTTAACATCAATTTTTTAGCTATAACAGAGAGGTTTTTAGCATCGGTGTTTTAGCAGTACCAAGTATACTTCCACATTGATGTTTGACAATAAAATCAATGTTTTGAACAAAAACAAGTATACTTTAACATCGATGTTTTGGACAAAAACAAGTATATTTTAACATTGATGTTTTTACAATAACATGGATGCTTCGGAGAAAAACAAATATGTTTTAACGATAAAACGGTAGTTTTTAACATCGATTTTTTGGACAAAAGCAAATATATTTTAACATCGATGTTTTGGACAAGAACAACTAAGTTTTAACAATAACCCGGTAGTTTTAACATCGATGTTTAGGACAAAACCAAATATGTTTTAACAAAAACATCGATGTTACAACATATTTGTTTCTGTCAAAAACATCGATGTTACAACTTATTTGTTTCTGTCAAAAACATCGACGTAAAAACAACTTTGTTATTATCAAAACATCGATGTGAAATACAACTTTGTTTTTGTTCAAAAACATTGATGTTAAAACATATTTGTTTTTCTCAAAAACTTTGATGTTATTGTCAAAACATAGATGTTAAAGTATACTTGTTTTTGTTTAAAACGTCGACGTTAAAACAAATTTATTTGTGTACATAACATTGATGTTAAGAACACCTTTGTTATTTTCAAAACATCGATGTTTAAAAATACTTGTTTTTGTCCAAAACATCGATGTTGAAAACAAAGTTTGTTAATGTTAAAGCATTGATGTTAAAAGATATTTCTTTTTTTCCAAAGCATCGATGTCAAAACATACTTTTATTTGTCGAAAAAATCTATATTAAAAACATCTTTGTTATATCTAAAACATCGATGTTAAAACATATTTATTTTTGTTGAAAACTTCGATGTTAAAAACATCTTTGTTATACCTAAAGCATGTTTGTTTTTGTCGAAAACATCTATATTAAAAACATCTTTGTTATACCTAAAACATCAATGTTGAAACGTATTTATTTTGTCGAAAACATCGATGTTAAAAACATCTTTGTTATGCCAAAAACATCGATGTTAAAACATATTTGTTTTTGTCGAAAACATTTATGTTAAAACATATTTGTTTCTTAAAAAACATCGATGTTAATATCAGCCGGGTTACTGTTAAAACATATTTGTTTTTGTCCAAAACATCGATGTTAATAACAACTTTGTTATTGACAAAATCATCTTTGTTATACCTAAAACATCGATGTTAAAACATATTAACTTTTGTCGAAAAGATCTACATTAAAAACACCTTTGTTATACCTAAAACATCGATGTTAAAAACATCTTAGCTATACCTAAAACATGTTTGTTTTTGTCGAAAACATCTATATTAAAAACATCTTTGTTATACCTAAAACATCGATGTTAAAACGTATTTATTTTGTCGAAAACATCGATGTTAAAAACATCTTTGTTATACCAAAAACATCGATGTTAAAACATATTTGTTTTTGTCGAAAAGATGTCAACTATTAAAAACATCGATGTTAACATCGGCCCACAAACATCGATGGTCGAAAAACATCGGCTGCGTAACATCGATGTTAAAAACATCGATGTTTTGCGCAAAACATCGATGTTTCGAAAACATTGACATCGATGTCGCATCTCTATTTCCGACTATCGGTGTTTGTTGGCCGATGTTAACATCGATGTTTTAATTAGATGACCTTTTTTTTTTTTCAACAATATTTATGCTCTTAACATCGATGTTTTAGCTATAACAAAGAAGTTTTTAACATCGATGTTTTAACAATAACAAACTTGTTATCAACACCGATGTTTTGAAAAAAGACAAATATGTTTAACATCGATGTTTTGGACGAAAAAAAATGTTTTAACAGTAACCCGGATGTCATTAACATCGATGTTATTAATCGCTGTTATTAACATCGACAAATATGTTTTAACATCGATGTTTTGGACAAAAACAAATTTGTATTAACAGTAACCCAGCTTTTATTAACATCGATGTTTTTGACAAAAACAAATATGTTTAAACATCGATGTTTTGGAAACAAAAAAAGCAAAACAATATATGCTCTTAGCATCGATGTTTTTAACATCGATGTTATAACGATTAAAAGTTGTTTTTAACGTCGATGTTTTGTGACAAAAACAAATATGTATTTCGACAAACACAAAAATGTTTTAACAATAACCTAGTTGGTTTTATCATCGATGTTGTGGATCAATAACTAACGGGTTAATGTTAAAACATATTTGTTTATGTCCAAAACATCGATGTTAAAACATATTTGTTTCGTCAAAAACATCGATGTCAATAACAACCGGTTTACTGTTAAAACAATTTGTTTTTGTCCAAAACATCGATGTTAAAACATATTTGTTATTGTTAAAACATTGATATTAAAACTTTCTTTGTTATAGCTAAAACATCGATGTTAAGAGCATAAATATTGTTGTCTTTTGTCCAAAACATCGATGTTAAAACATATAACAAAAGACAACAATGTATATGCTTTTAACATCAATGTTTTAACTACAACAAAGATGTTTTAAACATCGATGTTTTAAACATCGATGTTTTAACAATAACAAAGTTTTTTTTAACATCGATGTTTTTAAAAAATCTAATATGTTACATTATCAATGTTTTAACAATAACAAAGTTGTTTTTAACATCGATGTTTTATACAGAATCAATTATATATTAACATCGCTTTTTTAACAATAACAAAGATGTTATTAACATCGATGTTTTGAACAAAAACAAATATGTTTTTACAATAATCCGGTTGTTTTTAGCACCGGTGTTTCGGACAAAAACAATGTTGTATTTAACATCGATGTTTTAGACAAAAACAAATATGTTTTAACATCCATGTTTTGGACAAAAACAACAATATATATGCTCTTAACATCGATGTTAGACATTATATTGAATATATTATCTCTGTTCTTCCTACCCTTTCTTGTTCTTTCAACTTCAAATAAGTTAATAAAATATGAAAACGCAAAACCATAGTATCATAATTGAATTACTTTTTTAATGCAGCTACTCGCAAAATTGTTAAAATATTCTCCAGAAATACGATTCTCTGAATACGAGTATGCTATGGAAACGACATCAATGTATGAATACGTTTGGGTTTTAACATTGAATCTTTAATATATGAATATGAAAAACCAACTATGTCGACAAAATCGATTTTTTTTTATACATTAATTATACAAATAAAATACTTTACACTTAAACATAGATTTGAATACATTTGACTAATATGTTAATGTTTAATGACTGTATAAATTAAAATACATTTATGTCGTAAAACATCGTTGTTCTTGAACATCGATGTTTTGTGGTCGATGTGTAATCGACATCGAAGTTTTGATTGTAAAAACATGCTCAAAATATCTTTAGTTGGGGGGACAATGAAACGTTTCGGATTTACGTGAGTGACGCCCGCCAACAAACATCTCTACTGGCTGGCCAGGCAAAAGAAGGTAACGGCCAAAATCAAATACGTCTGTTTCAGTGGATGCCGAGTTTGCTGTAGGCAGGCAGACAGACGGTCACCCTGTGGTGATTATTGGTAAGCCCAGCGACCTGGACGTTTTTAGTTGATTGCGGTATCTAAGTTCCACCGAGCTAGTGAACTTATTAGTTTTTACAGAAGCAAGAACAATCTCGGATCGTTATGGAATTCCCAATTTCCGAGATTTCACTATCGAGTTTAGTGGAAAAAAGATCTTCTCCAAGATCGACCTTCGAAAAGCTTATTATCATATCCCTATAGCGGAGAAAGACAGGGAGAAAACTGCGATCATCGGATTGATCGAATACAACCGAATGAGTTTTGGACTCAAAAACGCAGGTCAGATCTTCCAACGATTCGTCGACGACAATTTCCGAGATCTTCCCTTCGTTTTTAAGTTCCTGGATGACTTTCACATCGCTTCGGAAAATGAGGAACAACACAGTACTTATCTTCGAGAGGTCTTCAGACGACTCGACAGGAATGGAATCGCTATCCAGCATCCAAGGATGTAAAGCAACTCAGAAGATTTATGGAGATGGTAAATTTTTACCGACCAAATCTTCAAAACGCCGCAACTATCCAACAGCCTCTCAACAATTTGCTTCACAACAAAAAGAAAAACGATAAAAGCCCCATCAATTGGACTGATAAAGCTATGGAAGCTTTAGAGGTTCCTTACGTACTTAAACTGACTCCAAAGATCGATTAATACTCAACACAATATATTTTATTTGATACAACTTTTTGCTTCAAAATATTTTTTTATACTATTTTTACATGTGTCTTAAAATGCCACATGCAATAATAAAAATTAATTTAAATAAATATTGATTTCGCAACAAAATGTTGCTACATCAGCTCTCCCCAATGACTTCGTCGCAGAAACGCAGAGGAAGTCGTAGTACACGACCACGACTAGTTCTTCGCTCGGCAGGTGTTGGATGTTCTTCTGCGTCGGAGTCATTGAAAACCTGCGCTGAAGTGGTGTCTGGTGATGTCGGTTGTGTCGGTTCATTGCTGGAACCTGAGTCCTGATTATCCTGCAACAGGTAAGCCGGTTTCAACCTGTCTATGGTCACCGTGCGTGGGCCAGAAGGCAGCTGTATCGAGAAGGTCTTCTTACTCCTGCTGAGAACTTGGTGTGGGCCGGTGTATGGGGGCGTTAAAGGCTTGTGCACAGTATCGTCTCTCAGAAAGACATGGGAGCAGGTCTGAAGGTCTGAGTGGACAAAAGTCTTCCCTGTGTACTTCCGATGAGGTGCAGGGCGCAACTGGTCCATATGCTCTCTAAGATGCCGGACGAATGATTCTGAGCTTTCGCGCTGCCTGGACTTTTCCAGCAGTTCACCAGGCAGTCGCAGGGGTTGGCCGAAGGTCATCTCCGCAGCGCTACAGACATTGTCATCGCGTACAGCTGCTCGCAGTCCGAGAAGCACCATGGGTAACTGGGAAACCCAAGCATCGTCGCGGAGTTGTGCTGTGAGGGCCGTCTTGAGCGTCCTATGCCATCTCTCCACACATCCGTTGGCCTGTGGGTGGTATGCAGTGGTCCTGCAGCGCTTAAACCCAAGGGTCTTGGAGAGCTGGTGGAATAAATCGGACTCAAATTGGCGTCCCTGATCAGTGGTGATCCTAGCCGGTACTCCGTAACGCGCGATCCATGATGAGCAAAGTGCCATTGCACAAGTAGTTGCAGATATGTCCTCTATTGGCTGGGCTTCAGGCCATCTAGTATATCTGTCCAACATTGTCAAACAGTATCTCATTCCACCTGAAGAAGGTAGAGGTCCTATAATGTCCAAATGGATGTGTTCGAAACGGCCTGCAGGAAGAAACGTTCCAGGTGGAGCTATAGTGTGTCGTTGAACCTTGGACCGTTGGCATGCAACGCAGGCGCGGGCCCACTTCCACACATCCACGTTCTGGTTACGCCAAAAATATCGCTGTGCCACCAGCCTACGTGAACCTCGGATCCCGGGATGACTCAGACGGTGAAGTTGTTCGAACACGGCGCGACGTACACTTTTAGGAAGGTACGGTCGTGCTTTCGAGGTTGACATTTCGCACAAGATCGTCCTGGTGAGACTAGGAAGCTCAACCGATTTGAGTTGTAGGGTGGAGTTCTTGAGCAGCTCCGGTATAGTCGAGTCACTTGCCTGAGCTTCCGCAATCGCTTCCATTTCATTGGGACTCTCGAACCCTTCCACCCTAGAAAATGCATCGGCGACATCATTGTTAGTTCCAGATATGTGCCGGATTTCGGTGGTTAACTGACTTATATAGTTTACAAGCCGGATTCGCAATGGCGTGGAGGTTTCGGGTTTCTGTTGGAAAGCGTATATGAGCGGTTTGTGATCGGTCCATATGAAAATGCCGCCCCTCGATGTATGGAAGAAAATGCCTGATCGCTTGATGTATTGCGCAGAGGTGAAATTTCGTGAAAAGAACCCTATAGGTTTCCAAGCACCTTCATCCCACTGTTGCAGAGCAGCTCCTATGACAAGGTTAGAGGCGTCACAGGCCAGCACCAACTCAGCGTTAGACATGGGGTGAGCCAGTATTGCGTCGTTGCGTATTGCCTCTTTGCAACCCTCGAAGGCCTTGATACTCGCATCGTTCCAGGTGATCGGGGTCTTGTCCTTCTTTTTCGCTCCACACATGTACGCGTTTAGGGGGCCTTGAATTGCTGCCGCGTTGGGGATGCATCGACGGTAAAAATTAACCATCCCTAGGAATCGTCGCAGTTCGCTAACGTTTGACGGGCGTGGGTAATTTTCGATGGCTTCTACCTTAGCAGCCAGGACAGTTATGCCGTGCTGGTTCACCCAATGACCAAGGAATTCGATCTCCTCCTTCGCGAATACGCATTTCACCAGGTTAATGGTCAGTCCGTGCTGCTCTAGTCTCTTGAAGACTTCTTCCAAGTGTACCTGATGTTCCTCTGGGTCCTTAGATCCGATGCAGATATCATCGAGGTACGGAAAAACGAAGTCGAGTCCTCGCAAAACTTCATCCAGGAAGCGCTGGAACGTCTGCGCAGCGTTGCGTAAACCGAAGCACATCCGCTGAAACTCTATTAGGCCGAAAGGAGTAATGACGGCTGTTTTAGGAATGTCTTCTTCGGCTACGGGGATCTGATAGTAAGCCCTGTTCAGATCCAGCTTGCTAAATATCCGCTTCCCATGTAGATTGATATTAAAATCAGCGATATTTGGAATAGCATACTGGTCTGGAATTGTTTTTTCATTCAAGCGCCGATAGTCTCCACAGGGCCTAATTCCTCCATCCTTCTTTGGCACTATGTGCAATGGGCTTTCCCAAGGACTATTGGAGGGTCGACAAATGCCTTCCTCTATCATTTGTTCGAATTCGGGCTTCGCAGCTGCGTAGCGTTCAGGAGGTAGCCTACGCGCTTTCGCTGTAACCGGTGAGCCGCGCGTTTCAATGTGATGGACAATGGAGTGGCTCGGTTTTTTCAAATAATTCGTGGGAAGGGTAATAGAGCTGTATTTCTGCAGCAGCTCGGTATACCATTGACCTGCCGGAATTGAGGAAATGGCTGGGGTCAGGACGTTTGCATGTTTCCCATTTGTAGAGAGTCCTGTGGTCTTATCTAGCAGTCGGCAGCCGTCTAGATCTACGATGAGGCAGAAGTGATATAGCAAGTCTGCTCCTATGATAGGTTGACTAACTTCCGCTAGGATGAAGCGCCAAACGATCTTTCTTCGAAGTCCTAGATCAAGTTGGACAAGCTGCGAACCATAGGTCGCTATTGAGGTCCCATTAGCTGCATAGAGAGAGAAATCGTCGGGCTTAGTCTTCTCTGTCTTCTTCGCTGGATAAACTGATACAGCAGCTCCTGTGTCTATCAGATATCGGACGCAAGACTGCCGGTCAGTGACGTATAGGCGGCGATGTATAATCTCCGCGACGGGTTCCGCCTCAGCCGTCGCCAGAATTAGTTTCCTGGATTCTCTGCTGGTTTTGATGGCTTCCAGTCACACGGAGGTCTGCACTTGGTGGCCTTACTGCGGAATCGGTCGTGGTAAAAACACAGCTGACGCTCCTTACTCCTACTTCGGCTGCGAGATCTCGTTGACGATGATACCGGTGCTGTTGTTTGTCTACTTTAACACTCCAAGGCCGCAACTCGCTCGGTGAGCTTCTCGATTGCTGCTAGCAGCCGGTCGTCTCTGGATAAGACGGGGGTCCGCACAGAGGCTACCTCAGAAACCCCGGGCTCAAAAACTTCTGCGATCCGATCTGCTATTTCACTAAGCTTAACTAAATCGGTGTGTTCTGTCGCTGCCAAAGCTGCTTGCATCCGGGTAGGTAGGCCTCTCAACCAAATCGATTTCAAAAGGTCACCTGATACCATAGTGCCACCCAGTTCCTGCAAATCTCTCAAAAGATGCGAAGGACGTCGGTCTCCTAATCGCTGCTCTTCTAACAGCTTGCGAATCCTGGTGTTGTCTGATTCCCCAAATCTTATCATTATCCTTGACTTCAGGGCTTCGTAAGGCTCGTTTTCTGGGGGTTTTCGCATAAGGTCAATGACCTCTCTCGCCGCATCCCGATCTAGCTATGTGACAACGTATCGGAACTTCTTAATGGAGCTCTTGATATTACAGAGAGCGAAAATTGTCTCACATTGAAGAAAAAACACTTCCGGACCACTCTTGTGAAACATTGGTAAATATGCTTTCACTTTAGAAGCGGAAGAAACCTCTATAGACTGCGGAGCGAGTGCCGGTGTTAGATCGGCTGACTCTTCATCTTCCAGCCCAAAAATATCGATGAGATTGCGTGCAGTCATCTCAACTATCGTAAGTGCAGTAAAAGTTTAAAAAATCAAATACAGTTGTACTTACGGGCTGGATCACGTCGGGGTCACCACTTTAGAGGTTCCTTACGTACTTAAACTGACTCCAAAGATCGATTAATACTCAACACAATATATTTTATTTGATACAACTTTTTGCTTCAAAATATTTTTTTATACTATTTTTACATGTGTCTTAAAATGTCACATGCAATAATAAAAATTAATTTAAATAAATATTGATTTCGCAACAAAATGTTGCTACAAAGCCTTCGAGAAGACTAAGAAAAGCCTTGCAGAAGCTGCTGAGCTTATTCACCCAGACCCAAAAGCCGAACTCTCTCTCTGCTGCGATGCTTCCAACACGGGATTAGGAGCAGTCCTCCAACAAAGGAAAGATGGCAAACGGTTCCCCCTTAGTTTCTTTTCTCAAACCCTCAACAATGCACAGAAGAACTACTCAGGCCAGAGAGCTTTTGGCAATCTACAAGGCCGTCAGGCATTTCCGGCCGTTACTTGAGGGCAGAAGCTTTAAAATTATTACAGACCACCGCCCACTTGTCCATGCTTTCGCCCAGAAACCCGAGACTGCTACTCCTATCCGCAACCGTTGGCTCTCCTAAATCAGTCAGTTCTCGACAGAAATTGTCTACAAGACTGGGAAGGATAATACTGTTGCAGACTCCTTGTCGAGGATAGAGGAAATCAAGACAGGAATCCACTATTCGACCTGCTTCACAGGAACCTGAACCGAGCGGGCATGAACCCAAAGCCTATAAAACTCGGTCTGGACGCCTACTGAAACGGAAAGCCCACTTCAGCGACTCCGTCGTCTAGGAGGGGAATCCTATCGTAAGGTAGTAATCACTGATATTTCGATAACCGTATCGAACTAAAAAATATTAATGTAACCTTACTCATAGACTCTTATCAAGTGCGATATACACATTAGAACTTTCCCTATAGCGGTACTCTGCTGCAGATAAAAAAAAATCTGGTGCGTGCGCGCAACACACAACTTTCACTTACCAACTTACTTAGATTAGAAATTAATGCGTTTTGTTAATTGCCACTTCTCAAATGAACAGAACGGCTTTAATCATGAACAATGGTCTGTCATTAAAGGCGTACTCCGCATGCCTGGGCTCAACGAGTTTTATGAGTTGACTGAATATTTTTATTTTTTTCTCCTCTTAATGTTTTCTTTATTTTTATCATATCTCATATTAGCCATTTCTTATTTTTAGGCGTAACGAGAGACAGTTAATTTCTCCATATAAACAAAAACAAAGTTACTTTATAGGAAACAAACGAACAAAAAAGCCCCCCCCCCAAAAAAAGCCCCCTCAGAACATTTTAATAAAGATAAAGCTTTTCTGATATTAAAGAACACCTAATTTTCATTTAATATGCCGAATTTGATAAAAATCGTTAAAGCCGTTTTTGAGATCATCGAAAAAAAGTTAAAAATTGGAAAAAAAAAAAAAAAATGAAATAAAGTCCCCCCTCCGGTTGATCAATTTTGATGTAATGTTGGCTATCGCGTCTTTGACATATACATACATCAAATACCCAGTTTGATCAAAATTGTTAAAACCGTTTTTGAGTAAATAAAAAAAAACACGTGAAAATGATACAAAATTTATTAAGTAAAGTCCCCCCTCCGAGAGATCAATTTTGATGAAATTTTTACAGTCATATATCGGGCATATAAATAGATCAAATACTCAGTTTAATCAAAATCGTTAGAGCCGTTTTTGAGAAAATCGAAAAAAACTTAAAAAGTTATTAAATAAAGTACCCCCTCCCTTTGAGCAATTTTGATGAAATTTTTGCTGTCAAATCGCGGGCATATACATACACTAAATACACAATTTCAGGTTCACACGGTTTATAGTTTTTGAGCTAGTCTGTTCACACACACACACAGACCATTTCGCGGGACTTGGTTAATTGGACTCAGGGGACCCCAAAACGTGTATTTCCGTTGAAAACCGGAAGTCGAAATTTTTCACGATCGCAATACTTCCACTTACTATATATTTCATATATAGGTAAGTGAAAGTAAAAATGAGAATAACACCGTCTATTCCTGATCGTAAGCGGAGCTCAGTTTTCCGAGACCATGAAGACGTCAGAGTTTTGGGTGAGAAATAAAACTACTAGTAAATACTAAACCAACCTAGGATTTTACATATTTTGATTTATTTTTAAATAATTTATTTTTTTTTAATAGAAAAGATTTGGCTCCGCCGGATACCTACTCCCCCCGATCTCGCAAATTTTGCGAGTAGTAACGGGAGGTGAACAATTGTTTGTTTAATTTCTGGTATTTATTGTCATACCTCAATTTTAAATTATTTTATATCAATCTAATCTTAATTAAGATTAGATGAATATAAAATAATTTTGATTTATTATTTCTAAAATAAAGTATTATACAATGATCCTTATTTTTTTATGTTAAGATACCAAACATACTTCATATCTTAACATATATATATATACATACATACATATATATTGTAATATATTCAGAGAGGCCCTAAGAGTATTTTTTTAAATAAAACTGTAAATAGTCCTTGTATAGGATAGATTCTAACAAAGAAGTTTATTTTTTTAATAATTCATAGTTCTCATAAGTGATAATATAGTAATTATCTTGTTAAGTTTGAATATTAATTCAGTTAGGTAAACCTTTTTATTGAAATAATGTTAGTATTTGTTTATTTTAGAATCTCATTACTTTTATTTATTTGTTTAAAGGTTTAATTAAGATAATTTAATTTCATTTAATAATATTTAATAGTCCAGGAATGAAAAGAAAATATAACCTATTGTAACCAGATAGGAGCCAATGCTTCCGTAAGTGTGTATATAACAAACACATGCGCCATTTGTGGCCGATCCGGCAACTACATTTTCAAAACATTACGAACTTATTTAATTTAAAATCTAATTTAAAGGATAAATTCTTTTGTATTTTGTCATCTTTTTGAAATTAATGGCTTTTAAAAACATAAAACCAATAAAATAAAACCTAAAGATACCAGGTCCTATCTATTCAACTATAACAGTGCATGGCTGTGATTGGTCAATTGTTTGTTCCTTGAGGTATAAATAGGGCAGTTTTGCCCAACATTAATTAGTCTTCATCTGGTCTTTGACCTTGGCGGTCTTAGACACTCCTCTCCCTGCCCGATAGCTCCTGGTGTCTCTAGGATGTTTAAACCTATCTGTCTTATTTAATTTATTTTCCTTCCTCACCCTAATTTATTTTCCTTCCTCCCAGGGCCATTGGTTGACTCTCTGTTCAGGTTGCCTTGCTTAGATAAGAGCCCTAGAACTGTCAAGGCCCACGTTTCTCCCGTGGAATTAGCTTTGATCAGTTTTACCTTTCGAGGTAAAAGGTACCTTTCGAGGTAGCGTCGCTCTGGCAAAGATATTCCTTTCATTTCTTACATCTTAAGCCTGTTATAACTTTATTTAGGATTCCCTGCATAGATAAGCGCCCTAGAGCTGTCAAGGCCCACGTTTTCTCGTGGAATTAGCTTTCATCAGCTTTACCTTTCGGGGTAAGAGGGTAGCGTCGCCCTGGTAAGGATATTCCTTTATTCCTTACACCTTAAGCTGAACATTGGTTGACCCTCTGTTCCGGCTCCCTTCTCTGTCTCTCTTGCTTAGATAGTGCCCTAAAATCACAGAGGTTCATGCTTATCCCTTGGGTTTTACCTTGGTGATTCACTCATAGAAGTGAAGGGCTGCGTGGCTCTGGCAAGATTATCTTTATTATAGACACTGTGGTGGAGACATCCCACAGTGGGACGAATCGCTAATCTAGGTGGAAATAATTCTGGAAGTGACTTATTTCATTTTAATTTTTCTAATCGATGAAATTTAAGCATGAATCTATAAATAATAGTCACCACAATGTTTCTGACTAAGGATTTATAAAAATAAAATAAAATGTTATAAAGAATATAACTATTTAAGTACATTGTGTATAATGGAATAATTATATTAATAATTATTGATAAATGTTGTATTATTCTGAAATTATAAATTAAAATAAAATATTAATTATAAAATAAATGTAAAAATTAAATATGTATTAAATCGTAATATCAAATCCTCAAAAACAAATAACCGAATATTTCATCATTCTGATTCATTCAAATCTTAATCTAGGTTATATTCTTTTTCGCAAATCATTAAGGTATCGCCGGCAGTCTCTTAAGAAAATAAAATTACTAAAGGTCTACAATATCGAGTTGACAAAGTTACATGGTTGAACCAGACTAAATTTGTATTGTTCCCCAACTCGTGTAAGGCACTCACTAATGACAGATTTACGCCTGAAATAAACAGGTAAATAAAGATTTAATCTTTTATTTAGTGTTGATTATACTCTATGAAAATATGTGGATGTAGGTCAGAGTAGATTTTTGGTAGTTAACCCCGTTTTTTAAAAAATAAAATAATTATCTTACCGACTATTGGAAATAAATGAGTGTACTCCTCATTTTCAAAGTCAAACACAGATATTAACTTCCTTGCCGAATCGCCTTTCGTAGCCTGGTATAAAGTAGTTTCCAAAACAAAACAAAATATACTTATCTATTTTGGCACACTTGTAATAAGATGTGAAAATTAACTGACTTAACATCGTGACGGATTTTCTGTGTTAAACCTTTTTTTTATTTTTTTGGCATTTGTTTCACGGAATTTATGTTTTTTGGATGTCTCAGGTAGAATGATAATTTCATGAATCTGGCATGATTTCTTTCATTTTCACCTATTCTTTGTTCCTAAAAATAAAATAAAACTCTTTTGAAAAAAAAAATGTCATTTGCTTTTAATTCTTGTACTCATGGCCGATAAATCTCGTTTTACTATACCTGGAAATTTCTGTAATGTATTCTAATGAAACTGGATCAATATATTATTATAAATTTCATTTGCACCTCAGAAATCTCTCCGAATAATAAAATTATCATCAGAATAAAAGCTCTCGACAATGAGAGATTTACACCTTTAAAATAACCGTACACCTTTATTAGCAGGTATTAGCAATTCATAATGGATAATTTATTTCCATATAGTGTGGACTATATTCTTTTAGAATATCTGGGTGTAAAGCGGTGCAGATTTTTAGTAATTCCATTTTTTATAATAAGAAAAAAAAAGCTTACCGTCTATTGAAAAAAAGGAAGTTACTCTGTACTATATCCACATTTAAAGAACCAACAACTTATATAAACTTAATTTCTAAATCGTCTTCTATTGCCTAGTATAAATTTATTTCAAAAAAACACAATACACTCTTCGATATTATTTATTTTGCAATATAATTTGGAAATAAACTGACTGAGCATTTTGAGGGAACTGCCGTGTTCAACCCCCCATTATTCAGTTAATATTTGCTTCAAACAATTAAAAATTTGGAAATGACCTAGCTAGATTGTTGTTTTTATGAGACCGACATGATTTTTTCATTTAGTTGATGTTAACTATTTCCACCTAGATTGGCGATTCGTCCCACTGTGCATCCGTAGAGAGAGTAGGAGCTTATTAAATTTTAAAGATCTTATATAAGTAGCCCCTCAGGAGATATACTACAATATATATATATATATATATATATATATATATATATATATATACATAAACACATACAAAACATGAATATATATTATATATTTTATTTATATCTATTATTTTATATATTATATTCATTTAATTTTTTTTTTTTGTTTTTGCCTTGTGTGTATATAGGTAGCATTCCCATGTCAAATTCAACGTTTTCCAAGTCAAATTCAACATTTTCCATTTCAATTTCAACCTTTTCCAAGTCAAATTCAACCACTTCTTCATATTCGACCGGTCTACCCCCTTAACTAAGCATATTGTATCATGACGCTGTAATATTGAAAATGGTAACATTTTCGGATTTTTTTCACACGACATTCCATTATTATGTTATCGGGGACGGTGTTTTTGAAAAAATATTCATTTTCTATTTTATTGGCGGGGGGGTGGGGAGGACTAGAATAGAGTTAGATTTTCTGATTTCTTTCACATGGGGATTCAATATTATATTATCGGGGACGGTGTTTTTGAAAAAATGTATTCATGTTGTATTTTATTGGTGGGGGGGGGGGCGCCCTTGTAAATAGTTAGAATTTCGGATTTCTTTCACACGTGGGTCCAATATTAAGTTATGGAGGACTGTGTTTTTGGAAAAATATTCATTTTTTATTATAGCGGGGGGGGGGGCACACTATGAAAAACTTAGATCCTTGGATTTCTTTCACACGGGGATGGGATGCTTTATTATATGATCGAGAACGGTGTTTTTGAGAAAATATTCATTTAGTATAAAAATGATACTATTATCGGTATAGTAGCACTATAAAAAACTACATTTTCGGATTTCTATCACATGGGGGTCCAATTTCATGTTATAGAGACGGTGTTTTCGAAAAAAATATTCAATTAGTGTTGTAGTGGTTGTGGGGCGCACTATAAAAAAGTTAGATTTGAGACCAATTATATGTTATCGAGGAGAGTTTTTTAAATAATACCAATTTTGGATTTTAGTTTATGGAGACCACTATATTAAAGAAAAAGTTAAATATTGTATCAATGACATTGTTTTGTTTTTTTTTCTAATAATATACATTTTGAATTTTATAGGCAGCATCCTCATTCGAAAAAAAAAAAAAAAAATTATTTGGATTACCTTAATGTTTATAGCTTCCATTATGTCTCTAAGAATTGGTTTTAAAAGAAATATTTTTTTAAATTTGTTAACGTTGAATTCGCTGATATTAATAAAATAACGTTTCGTATTTATGAGGTATAAGATGCTATTTTTATATGATTTGAACGATATTTAAACACAAAATATTGCGTTTCATTTTTTTGCTATAAAAATTATCTAATCTAAGACTTTCCGGAACTATTCCATAGCGATTTTCATCTTCATTACTTTTCGGATTTCTGCAATATGTGTTACTATATTAAAGCCGCGAATCTGCTGATTATGGACATTGTATTGGTATTAATAAGACGAATATTTCACTTTTTCATAGTGCGCCCCCCCCCCGCCACTAAAATTCAAATTGAATATTTTTTGTCCTTGAATATTTACTGTCCTCGATAACATAAAATTGGACCACCGTGTGAAAGATATCCTAAATTCTTACTTTTTCATAGAGCGCCTACTTATCAAGATTACTTATTTAATCTTCTAGAATACAAAATCAATGTTTTTTTTTCAAAAACACCGTCCCTGATAACAAAATTGGACCCCCGTGTGAAAGAAATCCGAAATTCTAAATTTTACAAGCCCCCCCTCCCAACGGCACTAAAATACGAAATGAATATTTTGTTCAAAAACAACGTCCCCGATAACATAGTAATGGACCCCCGTGTGAAAGAAATCCGAAATTCTAACTTTTTTTATAGTGCGCCCCCCCCCCCCCCCCTGCCACTAATACACAATATGAATATTTTGTTCAAAAACAACGTCCCCGATAACATAAAAATGGATCCCCGTATGAAAGAAATCCAAAGTTCTAACTATTTTATAAGGAGTAAAAGCGAGAGGTTCCTGCCCCCACTACTCCTCACCACATACATAAACCTTCGTCATAGTCCTAGTACTGATAAACCAGTCTATTATGGGACGACTAACAAGTAAGAATATGAGGTATGAGGCCGACCGACTATCCACATTTGTCGGTTGGAATTCACCAGTGAGTGCATTAAAACTAGCAGCAGCCGGATTTTATTATTTGAATAACTCAGATCGGATGAGGTGTCCTTTTTGTGGAGTAATATTACATGAATGGTTGGAACATGACGATCCTCTTGTAGATCATAAGAAATGGTCTAAATATTGTCCCTTTATTGAGTACTTGGAACAACTAGAGAAGATACCAATGATGATAGATGACGTATGTGATAAAAAAGAAGAGGAAAACTGTTGGGGATGTTGCTGATGTCCGCAAGAGACTTAGAAATTTTCTGCAACAGATAAACGACTTGAAAAACCAGATATCGATGTATGAAATAAAAAGAGACAAAATAACTCAACTAATAAAAAAAATAAAAAAACTTCATCTTTCTCCCCTCCTCTATATTGAACCTTTTAGTCTCAATGTTGAAGCCTTGGAAGATGGTTGTGCCGCGTCGATTGGAACTGGTGACCGACTACTCCATCACCACTAGCAAAATAGTGCGAGTCGGTCTTTGCGATTTTGTACCCACTGTCGCGGTCATCGACAAGAAAACTACAGTGTATATGGATAGGGAAGAATGGAGATTCATCGCCGATCAGATTTCAAGGATGTTATCTCTTTTGCAAAGCAGGCCCAAGAAAGTGGAGGTTGAAGACCGAGTAAGGTGTAAAAATGTGTATTGTACACTTTCCAAGAGGGGAAGGAACAGAGTTATGAAAATAGAACAGGTTGTTATTTCTTTCGCAATGTTTAATCAGAGTTCGCCAACCCTTCAGCTCGATTCACCTTCGACATGTTTTAGCAGAAATGAAACGGCAAAGCTTTGTAAAGACGTTAAGAACATCAACAACTCATTGGAATTGATAACCAAAATGGCTGAACTATATAAGAAACATTACAGATATAATAGTACAATTAATAATTAATATATTCATTGAGGTAAGAAAGTCTTCGCTTATGGATAAATTCCTCGTCCTCTTGCCACTCCTCAGGTAAATTTTCCCAGATGTAGTCTAATGTATAGTCGAAAAGGTACAAAAGTAATGATCGAGGTAAAGCTCTCAATTCTTCTGTAGTTAAAGTTTCGATTCCTGACTCCATTTTATCCATCATACTGATAAGGTACTTCCTAGAAGGAGAATAAATACTCCTCCTCCTCCTGGAACCACAAACACTGTGGACTATTTTTTTTATGGTATCTGGGAGGATACCATGATGTGCTGTGAATGATGTGTGTGAATGATGTGCTGTCGAATACCAGTCCACAGTATACACATTCAAATCTATCCTTGACTCCTCGAATATATCCAGCATATGAGAGTAGATGATGAGGTGTACCAATATTCTTAAATGTTTGTCTTCTTATCTCTAAAATGGATGCTCTAAAAATAAACGGAGCTTAATGTAAAAAAGCAAAAAGCGTAAAGTCCTATATTCTGAAAATTACATTAACACTGGAGCACTATATGATATCTTTAAATGATAAAACTTTCCTACACTAAGAGATAACGTGACTGATTTTATATCGAAAATAAAATGTTCTTCGTGTTAGTACGTTGTATACGTAAACGAAATTAAAAAAACGTAAACGTATTGAAAATAAGTTTGGTATACGTAAACAAATTTTGTAACGATGTATATCAAACGAAAACCGAATAATTTACGTGTATACATATGTACATATAAATACACGTTATCAGTTTTTTTACTGTTTGTTTTATTCGCTCACTGCACTACATAAAGGGTGATTTCGCATGGAGCGACCACGACTGCGACTGGCCGCGCCGACCGGTCGCTCACCACTCCTATAGTGTATTACAAAAGTATCATTTTGACCGCGACCGTACTGCTATAGGGACCAATATAGCAGAGTTGAGCAAATTGTATCCGTCCAAGATTTTTTCTACGGATACAAGTAGTACTCTTATCCGTCAATACAAATACCGGAGTATCCGAGGATACTTTCGATACTTAGTTACATTACGGATACTTCTACTTCTAGGGCTAGGAATATTTAAAATTTTATTATTAAACTTTATTATAATTACTAAGCCGTCAACATTTTATGTTTTTGAAATAAGGATCCTTTATTATTTCTAAAATTGTAAATTATGAAAATAGTCCTGATTTTAAAATTAAAATTCCCAAACGGAATTAAATTTTTTTCTATTTCTTCACAATAAAGAAGCATAATTATGTTTATGCATGCATAAATTTTGAAAATGGTCATAATTTTAAAATTTCGATTTTGTTGGGGGAGGGTCCACCTCAAAAGAAAATTTTAAATTCTCAAATTAATTGGAATAGACTTTATATTTTTGTAAACATACACTAAATGAGGGTTTATACGGGTATGGATTTTGTAATTGGTATTAATTTTAAAATTCGATGCTGCGTAGCGGGATTTCTTCGAGAAGAGCGTTTATGATAACGGGGAAGCGGATTTCGAAAATAGTTACAATTTTCAAATTTGATGGGGGGTTACTACGATTTTTTTTTTTTTTTAACTTCTGATTAATTCGTAATGATGGTCTACATTAGTTGCACATAACTTTTATTATAATACGTTGTTGGCGTAATAATAATAATGTAATAAATTTTTACATAATCAAAATATAAAGAAACACACAATAAGAGTAGATATAAATTAAAACATTCCTATCTAAAATGGATACGCTATAAATTAAAAAAAAATCAGGAACAGTTTATTTGAGATAATAAAATGCAATTCACAAACTTTCAATTTTTTTTTTAAATAAATTAAATTGTATGGAAAATGAATTATACTATCTTACATTTTAATAATTTATTAAACTTGGTTAACAAGGTTGCTAGTAATAAAACTTGACTATCACCTCATCATGACAGGCGGCTTATGGTCATTACGACTCGAGAAATCATTCATTATAGTCAAATATTTTTTTATTTATATATACATATATATATTTATTTATTTATTTATAATCTGTTTACAGGATGTAACCTATACAGATAGTTCATAGTTCCATAAATATTAACATTCGAACTTTTTCAATTCCTTATATAAATTTAACAGTCTTATTTTATTAGATCGGCATTACATCAATCTCTAAGTCATCGATTTATTCGAATGCGATGTTGATCAGTTTCAAATAAACAGATTCCGCCTAAATCAAATTATCAAATGCCTTGTTATGTAGTAGTTAGTTATCTTTAGATAATTAATTTATAATTTTTAAAGTATTTAATTAGAAGATAAATATTATATTGTTCTCACCCAAAATGGTACAATAGTACAAGTATAATCCAAATAGTACAATATTCTCAGGATAAATATTATTTAATTAGAAGATAAATATATCAAATGCCTTCTTTGAAAGATATAATTTTAATTAACCTCACTTACATTTGAGTTCCTTTCGTAAACTTATCTGGCAGGAAAATAATCACACTTTGATAACATGGCTTCATTTGCAATAAATTACACATTATCTTTATTTGGTTCCTCAAAAATCATACACAAATCAAATTATAGTATTATTGCACACTGTACAAATAAAGTATGTCGAAGAAATAAAAAATGTGGTTAACTAAAAGGGATGAAGTGGAGAAAACATGAAAAGTCAATACTTTAGTACAAACATTTCTTGGAAAAAAATATTCTCATAGTAAAATAGTATAAAATATTTTGCTTACATTAGCCAAATAAAAGTTGTGTGAAAAAGCTAACTAAAAAATTGATGATATGATAAATAATTGCTACATTCAAGTTGTGGCTAGAAGGGGAAGAGTGGAGATAGAGACAAAGACAGGGAAAAGGAAACGATTGATCTGGGGTGTGGAAGGGGTGGGTACTGGGGACAAGCTGACCTCTCCAACCCTCCTCTCTTCCTTATTAGCACAACCTTTTTAGCTCTTGTGTTTATCCCCCTGTCCCCGCGCTTTTCCAGGTATAAGCACAACGGACCTTTCAGACATTTTATTACCATTAAAATTTATAGTTTTATTGCCCATCCCCAAATCTTTCGTTTTTTCCAACTAGAATAAAACCAGTAAGACACAATTTCACTTCTATTTCCAAGATATTTTAAACTCATTAGCAGCAATGTCAATTAATTTTATGAGTCAGAATTAGATGGTTTGGGAGCATGGCGAGAGATCAAAATGTACATATAAGTTTATTATAGGTCATCGTCGGGACTAAAAATAGTAGTTGTATGTATGTATGTATGTATGTATGTATATGTATATATATATATATATATATATATATATATATATACATATATATATGTATATGTATATGTATATATAATTTAATTGTTTTATTTTTTAAGAGAAAAGATTGGCATCGGTCCTGGAGTCGAACCCGTGTAACCCGCGCATCATACATACATCGTATGATTACTCTTTAATCATAATGTATCCATAAATCTCTTACCCTTCATTCAGTGATTGATTCTGTAATATTATGTCTTTATATTATTCATCTGTTTAAGTTTTTCACATTTTCGATTTATCCACTGCTACACCTATTTGTATTCTACATTTTATCTTATTAACTTCATTATCTAATATAATTAATTTCGTTTACTGTTTCATGTTGTACATACATTTAATATTTGTTTACATAATTTCTTTGATTGGTTGTTTTTCTGGTTTTTCTCATTTAGCCCTGATGATGACCTAAAATTTGGGTCGAAACGTCGGCTACAATAAAAAATATGTAAACCTCACATATTTTTGCTACTTATTTTGGTCGCGCCCCCAACCATTGCCTGTTAATTTTCGGTAATCATTAAGCTTTCGCTAAAACATACAACTCATAATATTAATACATTAGAACAATGCTTGATATGCAATACGAAGCAAAAAGGAAGATTTGTACCAGCTGATAGTTGGATGCCCCATGCATGCGGATGTAATGCGTAAATATGTACCAGGCACTAAAAACAGGTCCTTAGCAGAATTATCAGAAACTTCAATAGTAAATAATACCGAAATCACCAGGATTTCATATATTTTTCATTTCTTATTCGGTGAAAGAGAATTCATACTTCATAATTATTCATTTAGATTAATGCATTACACTTCAGTATCAATATATATTTATTACACTAAAAGTAAATATGCTGTACATATGTTATTAATATCAGTTGTTAGTAACATAAAAGGTGAGGATTTTCTTTTTACTTCTGCTATTTAAAAAAAGAAAAAAATGTAACGTTTGTTATCGTTTCCATGTTCTAAAAAACCTGTATAGATTCTACAATATGTATAAAATGTTGTATTTATTTATATCTATTGTTGATTCATAGTGAAATCTACTTTTCACTGTTTTGTTTTTATATTGTATCATTTTGACCAACTCTATTGTATGGGGTTCTCAACAAAAACAAATTATGATAAAAGAAAAAAATATGTTTATTCGAAGAAATACATATGTATATTACAAATCAAACATGAAGAAGTAAATTTATGATTTCAAGTTTACTTAAAAAAAATAAATAAATAAATAACTTAAAGGAGTACCTCTATACCCCATGATGGTCTTGCTTGGGTTAAGTGCTGTGGATGGAAGTACTGCTTCTTGGTTAGCGGTATACTACGGAGGTATTTTGACCGTGATAACACTCACCACCAGGGTTCTCTCCTTTTTTAATTTAGGTCTATCGGTCCCAGAGACGATATGTGGCAGATTATCAGCGTAGAACAACTACACTGTAGAATTTTAAAGATATCCTGCAAAAGCCGTTAAAACTTAAGACGTTATCACAGTAGTTCAGTGCCTTACCATTGAGCCCTGCTTCCCTGTATAATGTATAATATAAATAATTTATATTTATAAATATTTAATTTTTATATTTATAATATAAATGAATATTGTGTGTGTGTGTGTGTGTGTGTGTGTGTGTATGTATATATATATATATATATATATATATATATATATATATATATATATATATACAAGAGAGAATATAAGAGAGAGAGAGTGAGAGGTAAGTTATAGTTAACTGTTTTTCTTTACGATAGGTTGATTGATAGTCAGCATTTTCAGTTAGGTTTTTTTATTTTGGAAAGCCAACGTTTTGATCCCTAGATGTGGATCTTCATTAGGGCTAAAATAAGACAAATATATGAGTATCTAGGCCACAAGATGACGATTAAATATTTATGTATTTATTAATTATTATTAATTAATTATAGATAGTAACAACTAGGAGTAACAGAATAATGGAAACCAAATCCAACTGTCATGTTTACATAACATGGATACTTTAGAAAACTGATAATGTTATAAAGGATGGTAACAATTATACATGAATACTTTACAAAACCGATCATTATATAGAAGATGTTAAGCATTATAAATGACTATTTAAATAAGTAGCTGGTTAGCAAGATAAAATAAAATCTGATTGTTACCTTCTGAGTCCAGAGTAATACAGAGACTGAGGGTAAAATAAGGTGAGAGGTGGTAGGGGGTTAGTTTGCCGACTTCAAAGGTTTATTACGGTGAAACCTAACGTTTCTGAAGTGAAAGGCTACATGATACTAAGTGGAAATAAAATTAAAACTGAATTATAAAAAGTAACAAAATAGATGGTACCGTATACAAAGTGTTATATCTGGACTCAATAATAAGACAAAAGTGAGATAATACGCAAGGTAACAATGTATAAAAAATGAAAAACCACGTCCAATGAAATGAAAAATGAATCCACGTTTTCATTTCACTGTTGAATTGGAAACCAATTGTTCCCTTCCATTCCGAGACATTTCCATCACTGGAAACCCCGACGATTCCATATCCACTAATTGTTTTCCCAATTGTTACCAAACCCACCTCTTCTGGCCGATTACTAAACTATTTCTCCCAACAACATCACCAAAATTATTGCATTAGTAAGGCATTAATAGGTGGTTTAGAAATGGGTATTTTATTTCTATAAAGGTAACAATATACGTATTTTGTATGGGTCACAAAATTTCAGTCAGATTTACACCAATGTGTACAGTTTTCGTATGGTATTTTTTTGTCTGAACTCAACTTCTGCTATGGATATAACTATGTTAACAAACAACTTCTGATGAACAGCTTTAAAGTTCTTAGTATATAGAATATCTTATATATATATATATATATATATATATATAAAGATATTCTTGTATAAGAGATATGTCTCTGTGTACCGTGTGTATATATATATATATATATATATATATATATATATATATATACATATGATGTGTGTATATATGTATAAATAATGTCTTATATTAATATCTTTATAATAGTAAGAAAATAATAGAGATTAGAAAAATAAGGCGATAAATGAATGAAGAAGTAAGCGAGGGAGTTGAGAAGGAGCTAGGGGAGAAAGGTGACCACTGGGGAGGCGGTCGCCTGGTAACGAGGGTTAGGAAGGGACTAAGTCCGCCAGTGTCCACTGGTGGGGGGGGGGGGAGGGGCTTATTGATCCACACAAAGGACAAGACCCTCCCTCTCTCTCTTCCCCTTCCCTCCGGTCCACCGGCCCTAACTACTAACTAGAACACAACTGCCAGTCCTCTCACAACTGTCTAACCGTATGGTCAGGGTGTCTTGGTTTCAATTCCATCGAGCATGTTCAACTGAAGTGCATGCCTCTAGTTATCAGCCCCCAGAATGATGGCTAAAGTTTCTCAGAACAAACGTCCAGTGAGGCAGCTATCGATTCATGAGAAGTTAGAAGCGATTCAAAGGGTCCACGAAGGCGAATCAAAGGCTTCAGTCGCGAGAATCATCGGAGTTCCGGAGTCCACTCTTCGTGGATGGTGTAAGAATGAAGATAAACTCCACGCCTTAGCTAATAAGAGTTCGCCATCTCCTGAACCGGAGAAGACAGATGGCCCCTCCGAAACGAAGCGAGCCAGATTCGATACGGACTCACTCTGGTACTGGCTTAGCAGTCAGCAGCAGCAGCCCAACGTCAACGCTCTAAAAGAGGCTGATAACAGCAGCTGGTTTTGGCGATGGTACAAACAATACGGGTTTCAGACCGCTTCGAAAGAAAGTCTTTTAGAACCCTTACCACTAGTCAAGTCTAAATCTACCTTAGATAATGTGTTCCTCAACTTGAATAATAACAATGTCCGAGACGAATCTAAGGAGAATCGAGTCAAGGATATTAAAGAAGTGTCAGAGGACGAAGACGATCCGCCAGAGTCGGCCGACGAAGCACTGAAACACGGTGAAAAGTTCCTTAGGTGGCTGGAATGCTGCTCAGACCCGAGTGTTACCGCTGTGCAACTCCTCCAGTTTCGCTACCTCCTCAATAACGTGCGGTCTTGTGCAGAGCGGCGCGCTAACAAGGCTGACGGTCCTCCTAGAGCGAAGAGGAAGTAATATTGAACCAAAATCTCATTCAAATTATATGTTATGTTTTGAGAGCTGTACGGATACCGATCGGAGAAGACGATACAGGTAATTTCAACTGTAATTTTTTATATTTGACGCCAAGTCCCAGAATAGGTTTGACTCGTACTCTCATTTGAGCTTCACTCCTCACATCCTTGACATTTTTTATTGTCTTGAATCAGTGGCTTCTCCAACGCGAGTACCACGTGACCTCAGGGTAGATATTGCCAATTAAGTGTCCTACATTGTTTAAATATATATATTTTAATATAATGCTTTTTTGGAAAACCATGTGATTTTTATGTAAGTATTCGTTTTTCAAGAATTTTGAAACCATCTATTTTTTAAAAATTGTCAAAAAGAAAAATAATTTAAAATTACATTCTTCCTATTGTATTTTTAGATCAATATGTAAACCGTAGCCGTTTTGTTTTCAATTTAATAATTACTTTTCATGTCTTTTATGAATGTGATAATGAAATATTAGTTTAATAAGCGCATATATAAATATATATCATTTCATGTTGTATGGATAATTCATGAAATAAATCAGAGGTAAATAATATCATAGAACCTTGATTCATTGTCATGAGAAAATGAACCATACAGGGGCTCAAATTACTATATATATATATATATATTGAAATGTTATTTAGAATTGGTTATTTCACAATTATTGTTTTATTTTTTAATTAGGAAATGAGCCTTAAATTAATTTTTGTTCTTGGGTTAACTTTGTAATAAAATTTTCTTATAGGCATTTTCATCATTTGTATGTAAATATTAATGTTTTTCTTTTTATTATAATCAAATATGTATGAAGAGTTACATGTCATTGTAGTGTATAACGTCTTTAAACACATTTATAACTTCCTTTCTGATTCATAATTTATATTAAAGTTTTTTCAAATCCGCTCCTATTCGAATTTTATATATTTGACAATTGCATTTTATTGAAAAAAAAAACAACTGAAAAACTGAGTACTTGTGCAGGTATACAACCACTACCGATGACACAACTTATTTGAAACAGCATTGTTATAGCGTGGTATTAATATTTATAATTGATAAATCATATTACAAAAATCAAAATCTATTAGATTGTTAACTTACGCTAAGAAAAGTCACACAGACAATATCTGTAATAAAACAAGAATTCAGGATTCTATTTTTGTATTGATGTTATGTAGTTTATATATAAAGGTTGACTTTTGTATTTTCCTATAATATATTACTGATTCAGACCATTTGTATAAGTTGTATAAATGTTACTACCTCTTATGAACTAAAATGTATTTCAATACTTTTATTATTAAAATTTTAAAAAGCTTCATAATGCTTATGATTTATACCTCTATTCCCTGTAATTGTATGCTTACTTTTAATTATACCACAATTTTTAAAATGTCATACCGACAGTAATGATTTTTAGCTCAAAATATAGATTTCTTCTGCAATTATTTAAAACAATAAAACAAAAACGTTTAGTTATTTATTTTATTTTAATTAATATAAGTACTTAAGATCAATTAATTTACAATCCCATGCTTAATTTCACTTGTGTAGTCGATCTTTAAAACAACTAAGATAACGACAATATCATAAATGTCAAACTACCAATTAGCAAATGAAATAATTTAAAATTATTTTCCCTACGTACATAATCGTTTCACATAGATTGGATATATGGTAGGTCAAAATTTCTGGCAGAGAAAATTAACCTCTTACACTAGTCTTATTTCTCCCTGGCAGTTACTACTCCACAATTTTAGAATTTAACCAACCAAGAATTTTATAGTAATAATTAACAATTAGTAAGTTAGTTAATAATACAAGTAATTGACAATAATTTTTTAGAGCAAATCTACCCTAGTTAGTGATTTTTTTTTTTGTAGTGATTACTGTTTTTAATTAGTAAAATGCAAAAAATCATTGAATATTTTCACGAGATATCAAGGTACAGGTTTATTGGTCATTGTAAGTAACGGTAAATTGGACATAGGTCCGTTGTTAATACCAACCAATAAGATATGATAGTATTTAATGCTGTTTTAAATACGAATAGGTACTACACGTTAATATTTGATAGTGAAGACATTTTTCAAATTCAGATTGCTTCATAAAGGTAAAATTCATCATATAAAATGTGTAAGATTTAATATAAATGTTTACAGCTGAGAAATACTAAAAACATAAATTAGTGCTACCCTACTGTATATGTTGCTAGCTATAGCCATGTAGCATACCGATCAATATCTACAGACATTTAGTGTATATCCACATTTGTTTTTTTTTTTCCTTTTCCCTTCCATTAACAATATTTTCTAAAACTTCGCTCGCACAGTGAATCTAATGCAGGCTTATAGTGGACAAAAATAATTAATTAAAAAAAAATTGTACCTTAATCAAACTTTACTAAAAAATCAGATTAATTTTACCTTTAGTCAGGGGTAAACAGTTTTATAACGTTGATCGAATGTACGAAACCGTAGTCACGGCAATTATCTCGGTTTCTCTTATAAAACAATTCCTAACAAATATTAACATATCAGGAAGTACAAACCGTGGTATGAAGGCAACTTTAAATATGCTAAACATAAAATCAAAGATAAAAAAACGGGGAGAATAACGACATAAGGGCTGAATATATTAAACCCAAAATAGTTGATAGAAGCCTTAAAAAGAGAAAAAAGTCAAATTATGAACTAAAAAGTATCGGTAAATTAAGTAACAACAAAGATATTAATTATTTTTGTTATGCAATCAATATTTTCAGAACCAGCAAATTCATTACGAACGCAATACCTCCCGAAAATTGGAATGAGTCATAAAAATTGTCTATGGCCCGATGTAATTAACTCATCACATTGAATTAACAATAACAGACCCGCTACTAGACCGCGAAATTACTTTTGAGGAACTTCCGGTATCTTTCAATAAAATAAAACCAAATAAAGCCCCCGGACCTGATAATATACCCAATGAATTCTTTAAAAACCTACCCGGGTATTAGTAGCCATATCTAGTCTCTTTGTTTAATCATGGGCGTCATCGCCGGGGGGGGGGGGAGGGGCAGAGGGGACGCGTCCTCTCCAATATTTTGGAAGGGGCAAATTTTCTAAATACCTTTAAAATACATCGTTAGAGGAGGAATTAAATGCCCCAACAGTTGATTTTAGGCGTTCTTACTTCACCTTTTTGCCTCTCAAATTCTTACCTATCTATGGGAATATTGAATCACCCCCCCCCCCCCTCCAATAATTTGATGCTGGTGATGCCAATGTGTTCAATAACATTCTAGCCACCGAAAATTTGCGTAAAAATTGGACAAAATCAAACTAAAGGAGTATTACAGGGCGGTGTTATCACTACATACCTCTGCCTTTACACATGAGACATGGAAGACTATTGAAAAGAATGGCCGCTGTATGTAACTATTTAAATCCCAATAGTTAAATATTGAGCTCATACTATGCAGATGACATTGCTATATTCTCTTTCTCTCATATCGATACAAATAATAAATTGCTAGATCGGTGGTAAAGAGGTCATTGAAGAGAAGGGATTGAATTGACCGGGTTATGTGCCTGTTGGCTCAAGTGGCAAGAGCACATTACTAATAATAAGGAAATCCGGGTTCAAATCCCGGCCAAGGCCAATCTTTTCCCTTCATATATATATATATATATATATATATATATATATATATATTGGGTTCTTGAGGTTCAGACAATAATAAACAACTATACTATAGCGGCGTTACGAGACTATATTGTTCTCATTATCATGCCCTACAATGAACAAACTCATTGGAATAGAATTGTATGAGTTAAAATAAACCTAACAGTAATATAAATATATAAAATACATAAGTTGTATGGCTGTGTATAATACAACTGATAAAAGATATGTAAAGTCAAGATATAAAAGACAATATAGTCTTGAAACTTAGCCATAATATAGTTGTTTATTATTGACTGAACCTCAAGAACCCTATTGTAACATTTAATATCAACAGTAAACATCCTTATATATATATATATATATATATATATATATATATATATATATATATATATATATATATATATATATATATATATATATATATATATATATATGTATATATACATACATACATACATACATATATATATATATATGTATACTTCGTTTGTATATAATCTTATCTCGCTTAAACTTACTTTATTTTAAATTGATTAGAGGTGAAATCTTGTATATATATTAATTTTTGTTCGTAAACATTTAAGAGATGTATTTCATATGGTATGACTTACTAAAATGTATCATTATATAGGCTCTATTTGTATGGGGACTAGTACATTTGTATGAGGACCCCCAAAGACAAAAATCTACCTATCTTTCCATACTGGATAGATGTGGTGAGTTATTAGTTTTTAACAAAAATAATAACTCATGTAAATATGTAGTGAAAACACTTTTTGTCAGCGACAGTTAAATGAAAGTTGTAATATGCACTTACATGAAATTAATAATAACTGTTAAAATAAATTAACCTGAATGTTGGCATTTGTATTTCTCGCGATATTTAACTAAAAATACAATTTAATAATTTTCTTCTTCTTCTCTATCTCGCCCTTCTCCAACATCTTATTCACTAAAACTCCACTTTAGGAAACTTCCAATTCTAAGCGAGAAAAGTTTTTGGTTCATCTTCATGTAAATAAGGTAGTATTGTTGATTCATCCATATTGTTCCCCGTTCGCTCCATTGAGGTTGGAAGATTATTTGGTATGCACTGCTGCGCTCTGACAGGAGGCATGTTACTATCGCCACGCGTCGTACTGTCACCTGAGAGGCCGGACCTAGTCTAATTGTTTTTCTTTCATCTTCTGCATAAGTATGGAGTAGAACAAGGAAGTTGCTCCAGGGGGATGCCTGGGGCGGAGAAGAAGCATGTTGTCAGGCCTGACGTTTATAGTCAAAGTGTAAGTGATGTGCAATTTTAATTTCTCAGCATGATCGCCCACCCCTAACTTTATTCATCATTCGCATAGTCTCCACGATCGTCCATGTCATCCGCAAAATCCAGCAATGCCATAAAATACATCTTCCAAATTTCAACTAATTTGTATTTCTACCAACATGCTTTGTATCAGTTTTATTAATGTCTGTTTCACTTCAAAAATGTAAATTTTAAAACAATAGAGGTTTCTTTTTTTTTTTTTTTTTGTTCATTATTTCATTTATTCATACAGTCCACTTAGATTTATACATATTCAGTTTTAACCAGCTACAGATTTTGAGCCTAGACAGTCTGCTGGGGGCCAAAGTCGAACACATATCCTTAATCTCTTTAGAGGGGAATTTTCATTTACTTAACAGAAATGGGCACGAACATCCCAAAATATAATTCTTATTATTGCAAGTATCGTATGATCGGATTTATACGAGAATAGTTTCCTTGCTGGGCATGGTTTACAAATACAAAAAATCTCGGAGACCATTTTTGACCTTTTTGAAAAAATTCTACCCAAAGATAAAATTTTAGTTCAGATTCTTCTTTTTTTCCATCGCAACAATTGGTCTTTTTAATAAAGAAAAGACAGATTACACTTTTTATAGGAGTCTATATCAAAAACATGTTTTTGATGTTTTTTCACTGAATTCAATTATTTCGTGAAAAGAAGTAACATGGGACTTATGCCTAACTAATGGTTTCAGAGGGACCAATCGTTATCCCTCATATCTTCCAATTGCTTCAAAATCCTTGTTAGAGAACTTTTGCCCTAACAGAATAGTACAGTCATCTCCCAACTGACATAACTTTTTGAGTTGTTTGATAAACTTTTTTTTTTTCAATTTTGGCAAGGCTACGTGTACTGTGTCTCTTCGATAAATAGATTCCTTTACACCCGATCCATAGCACCCTTAATTTAAAATTTCGATCTCCATAACTCTCCCTCTATTTATCTTGTAGGTACTGCATGCGATTATGAAATCCTTCCTCGTTTTGAATTTTGAGGTCTTGTGTTTAATCATTTGTTTCATACCTGATAGTGAGATCTGCATCTATTATTAGTACCTGATTTCTTATAATACTAAAAACCAATATATCAACATACATTCGTCCTATTTTATTACTAATAGATTAGATTTTCTTTTTTTTCTCCCTCATTGATATATCTATTGCAATACTTATTAATTTTTACTTTCACTTACCTATATATGAAATATATAGTAGGGGAGAGTGGGGTTGGTTGGCAACAGTTTTCACTTCTTTGACTGTTGAGACGTTCCTGTTAATATAATCCCAATGGGGCTGATGCCACAGTAAACTCCAAGTATTAGAGTACTTCAAGTATTTTTTTCACAACATAATATTTAATACAAAGATGGTAGAAAATTGAAGAATTCGTCAATCCAGAGTATGCCAATTAAACCCCTATGTGGGGCAGGTTGGCCTAGAAGGTGGGGTTGTTTAGCCATCTCATTCAAGTACTGCCTGACACATATTATTGTTATTAAAAGCTGCACTATAATGATATAATAATTTTGAATCGGGTTTTAACAGCTTTTAAGGGAAAATAGAATGACAATAGAAGAAGATAGAAGCTTAGACGGTCATCACTTTTTGCATAAGAAAAATTGCTCTCATCTTCCTCATTGGAACTAAAGACAATTGGTAGTTTCACCTTTGATTATGTTTACCTTGCTTTTGTGAATTGCTACTGCGCCAACAAATAAAATGTTGAAGAGAGCCAACTAACCCCATAGGAGAGATCATATGAAAGATGACTGCCAGGACAGGGGAGAACAATCAAACAAGAAACTGGTTAGTCGAAAGGTTAGGTTCTTCAAAGGAGTTTGGGGCTATGTGAACAGAATCGGAGTCAAATGTTTTTCCATGCCTTTAAACCAACTTTACTGAAAATATAAAAATTTACTTACATGTTGTAAAATCAATCAATGAAGCACACTCTTATCTACACTGTCAGCATCGGATTGAAAACTCAGGACAAAACTCCAGAGGTCGAGCGGGTCACATGGTACAATGGTGGGTCCTTCACAACAGGTGTGGCGGAAACTATAAGCCAATGGCCAACCTAGCCCCTATGCTAACCAACCCCGCTCTCCCCTAAGGGAAAGTATTGCGATCGTGAAAAATTTTGACTTCCGGTTTTCAACGGAAATACACGTTTGGGGTCCCCTGAGTCCAAATAACCAAGTACCGCGAAATGGCCTGTGTGTGTGAACAGACTAGCTCAAAAACTATAAACCGTGTGAACCTGAAATTGAGTATTTAGTGTATCTATATGCCCACGATGTGACAAAACAAATTTCATCAAAATTGGTCAAACGGATGGGGTACTTTATTTAATAACTTTTTACGTTTTTTTCGATTTTCTCAAAAACTACTTTAACGATTTTGATTAAACTGAGTATTTGATGTATTAATATCCCCGAAATATGACTGCAAAAATTTCATCAAAATTGATCAACCGGAGGGGGCACTTAATAAAGTTTCTATCATTTTCACATGGTTTTCTTATTTACTCAAAAACGGCTTTAACGATTTTGATCAAAATGGGAATTTGATGTATGTATATGCCAAAGATATGAGAGCCAACATTTCATTAAAATTGGTCAAACGGAGAGGGCACTTTATTTCATAACATTTTTTCCCAATTTTTACCTTTTTTTTATTATCTCAAAAACGGCTTTAATGATTTTGATCAAATTCGTTATGTTTAATGAAAATTAGGTGTTATTTAATACCAGGTAAGCCTTATCATTGTTAAAATGTTCTGAGGAGGCTTAAATGGGGAAGGGGCCTTTTTTGTTTTCCTATAAAGTACCTTTGTTTTTGTTTATATGGAGAAATTAACTGTCTCTCGTTACGCCTAAAAATAAGAAATGGCTAAATATAAAAAAAATCAAGTAAACATATAGAGGAGAAAAAAAGAAAAATATTTCGTCAACTCATAAAACACGTTGAGCCCACGCATGCGGAGTACGCCTTTAATGACATACCATAATTAGAGCCGTTCTGTTCATTTAATGGAAATTATTTGTTTCATGGTAACTAAATGAAGTTTTCAACAACAACATAGAGAATTATAAAATCAGAGGACTTGGAGTATTACGCTTGCAATGCCGAATTATCACAAGTAAAAACTGTTATTTAACAATAAAAAAATTGGTGTTTTTTATTGAGCAAAAAAAAAAAAAAAATTAGAAATGAATGTGGAAAAATGTGTGACTTTCAGAAGTGGCAATTAACGAAACACATCAATTTCTAATCTAATTTGGTAAGTGAAAGTTGTGTGTTGCGCGCAAGGGACTTGTTTAAAGTTAAAATGAGTCCTAATTCTTTCAAAGTTTACAAGTGTATGTTGGCTTTTGTCCTATCCAGAATCGTGTTTATTTGTTTCCCAGCTATATAATAAACAATATCAATACTTTTTTAATGGAATATTTTCTCCAATTCAAACTATCTTAGATACAGATAATGTTGTTTATTGAATAAATTTACTTAATATAAATGTAATCAGATTTGTAAATATATGCAAAATTTTGTTCCTGACTGTTTGTTTCAACAAGCACTTGTAATACGTTGCCAACTCTATCGCATGCGCAGTAAGCCTTACTTGTTAACAATGTGCTGTTATTTAAAGTGTATTAAGCAAGCAAAGGAGTTTTCAACGTATTTTAAGTGCATGTCGAAACATGGGAACCTAATATAAAAGTAGACCTTCTCAAGTTGTGCAAGTTGCATTTATAAACTAAAGATTATTCATTCTGAGATTTTTATCTTCCCAACGATATATTATTGCACTATTTGACGGAAATTGAAATATTCATCTGGGGGAAATTTTTTTTCTCCTGTTTGTGTAACAATTCTTTTCATATTTCATATTTAGCCATTTCATATTGATAGGCATAGTGAGTGAAGGTTAATTTTTCTATTTAATTAAAATAAAAAGTACTTTATAGGTAGCATTTTTTTCATCGCAATTAAATCAGAACAATTCTAAGATGATAAAACTTAACTGATAATAAAGAATACTCGATTCTCATCAATCATTAAGAGTTTAATCAAATCGTGGAACCGTTTTTGAAAAAATCTTAAAAAACTTAAAAATGTGATAGAATTTATGAAACAAAGTAACCACCCCCCCCCCCTGTTCACCCAATATTTACGAAACGTTTGCTGTCACTTCACAAGCACATGCCTAGCTCAAATTCTCAATTTCAGTTTCGTACGGTTTTATGCTAGTCGCTTCACACTCACACCATTTTGCGGGACTTGGTTCTTTGGACTCAGGGGACAACAAAACGTGTGTTTCCGTTAAAAACCGAAAGTCAAAATTTTTCATTATCGCAATACTTTCCCTTACTATATATATATAGTAATATTCCCTTACTATATATATATAGTAATATTCCCTTACTATATATATATATAGTAATATTCCATTACTATATATATATAGTAATATTCCCTTACTATATATATATAGTAATATTCCCTTACTATATATATATGTATTAAAAATCTGAT
Organism: Aelia acuminata; assembly: GCA_911387785.2. Taxonomy (NCBI): domain Eukaryota; kingdom Metazoa; phylum Arthropoda; class Insecta; order Hemiptera; family Pentatomidae; genus Aelia; species Aelia acuminata. Next base: position 66,083,980 of record OU426980.1, on the reverse strand, counting down.
GCGTGCGCGCAACACACAACTTTCACTTACTAACTTAGATTAGAAATTGATGTGTTTCGTTAATTGCCACTTCTCAAAGTCACACATATTTCCACATTCATTTCTTATTTTTTTGCTCAATAAAAAACACCAATTTTTTTATTGTTAAATAAAAGTTTTTACTTGTGATAATTCGGCATTGCAAGCGTAATACTCCAAGTCCTCTGATTTTAGAATTCTCTATGTTGTTGTTGAAAACTTCATTTAGTTACCATGAAACAAATAATTTCCATTAAATGAACAGAACGGCTCTAATTATGGTATGTCATTAAAGGCGTACTCCGCATGCGTGGGCTCAACGTGTTTTATGAGTTGACGAAATATTTTTCTTTTTTTCTCCTCTATATGTTTACTTGATTTTTTTTATATTTAGCCATTTCTTATTTTTAGGCGTAACGAGAGACAGTTAATTTCTCCATATAAACAAAAACAAAGGTACTTTATAGGAAAACAAAAAAGGCCCCTTCCCCATTTAAGCCTCCTCAGAACATTTTAACAATGATAAGGCTTACCTGGTATTAAATAACACCTAATTTTCATTAAACATAACGAATTTGATCAAAATCATTAAAGCCGTTTTTGAGATAATAAAAAAAAGGTAAAAATTGGGAAAAAATGTTATGAAATAAAGTGCCCTCTCCGTTTGACCAATTTTAATGAAATGTTGGCTGTCACATCTTTGGCATATACATACATCAAATACCCATTTTGATCAAAATCGTTAAAGCCGTTTTTGAGTAAATAAGAAAACCACGTGAAAATGATAGAAACTTTATTAAGTGCCCCCTCCGGTTGATCAATTTTGATGAAATTTTTGCAGGCATATTTCGGGGATATTAATACATCAAATACTCAGTTTAATCAAAATCGTTAGAGTAGTTTTTGAGAAAATCGAATAGGACAAAAGCCAACATACACTTGTAAACTTTGAAAGAATTAGGACTTGTTTAAAGTTAAAATGAGTCTAGTCTGATTCATATGGTTATGGGCTTAGAGTTTTTGATTAAATTAAAATTTATTTCTTAGTTGACTTTTGTTCCTAACTGTACCTATAACGGACAACTAAATCAAGTTTTCATAACAAATAAATAGACTTATAAAAGTCAACGCGATGAAGTCTTATGTTTTTCATTGGCATACTGGCAAAGATAAAAATAAAAATATTTTATTGTCTTTAGTGATTAAATGCGTACCTAACACGTGATGCTAAAATTTACAATTTTTTCGATTTTCCCACCTATTACGAATATATATATATAAATCGATTGCTTATATATAATTTATTTCTTAGTTGACTTTTGTTCCTAACTGTACCTATAACGGACAACTAAACCGAGTTTTCATAACAAATAAATAGACTTATAAAAGTCAACGCGATGAACTCTTATATAATGTATATAAATATTTGAAGTCTTAACATATTTATATATATTTGATATATATATTATATATATTTGAAGTCTTAACACTTACCGTTCCGACAGCATGTTTTGTAGCAATCTGGAGTTTAGTTGGTTCAAAAGTATTCATTATCTAGAAATAGAAAATTGAAGATTTGTCCATTTTTTGGATACTCCAAACAAAAAACAAAACAAGTTAAGTTGTTTTAACAATACTGTACTAAATAAAACCTAACAAAAATCGGCATATTCACAACGTTTTAAGTACCCATATTTTAAATTAGGTCCTTGGATCATCCTCCGTTTACAGTAATTGTCAATTAACATAGGTCTATACAGTAATTTTATTTGTAGAATCCGATTACTTATAAAATCAATCCTCCCACAAAATACATTTATTTTGTCGTTGGTTATCATTAATGTATAAAAATTGTAATGGATGAAAACAATGTGCGACTCCCTCACTTTGTGCACTATTGAAGATAACACTTAATCTTTTTCTCGAGACTGGCACACACGTGGCGACAGCTGTTATTTAACTAACTAATTAACACCACTTGGTGTTATAAACAATGCGCTTATTTACATTCTATTGTAAAATAAACTCGAAATAAACATAATTGAAATTAACTTATTTTAAATAAAATATAACTAATTTATGTTGACATAAATTTAAATTTTATTCTAAAAAAAAATAAAATAAACTTTTATTCGGGCTTTAACAGGAAAAAAATTGGGATTTTTCCCAAGCTTGCCCCACAGTGCATTTTATATCCCCAAAAGGGATGCCAGAAGTAGCTGGCTTGTAGATTAAATCTCAGGGAGCAGCGAGGCTAGCTTCCTAACTGGGCGTGTGTATATACCCTGAGAAGTCTTGATTTGCACCACTCTCACTACCCCATCAGGTCCAGGATACGTTTCGATCACCCTCCCTACTGGCCAATGTAAAGGCTGTACGTCGGATTCTTTTAAAAGCACTAAAAGACCTGGTTTCAAATCTTCTGTTTTTGTTTTCCAATTACTCCTTATTTGCAGTGCATTAAGATAATCATAGCGCCACCTATTCCATATTTCTTTTAAACACTTTGTTTGGTAACACTGCTGATGTTTGGTAACACTGCTTTGTAACCCCTGTTTTACCTTCCTTGTAATATATGAAAGTGCGTGTAATAAATGTGGAGTTTGCAAGCATTCTATTCTTATTTTAATCTGTCTAAACCAAACATGGCGCAGTCGGTATTGATCAGTGATCGGTATGTCGGTATGTCTCAGTGATTTTAATTTGATCCGTGACGATAACATTGTGTGAATCGGCTAATCGAAAATGGAGTTTAACAAGCCCGCGTGTCTCAACGTGGTCTCCGGAAACATTGCAGAAAACTTTAAAGTGTTTAAAGAAGAAATAAATATTTATATGGTGGCTACGGAAACTGTAAATAAACCGATTGATGTACAAGTAGCGAGGCTTAAAAATTTTATTGGGTCCGAGGCACTAAAACTTTACCGGTCTATTAGGACCGCTAGTGAGGGCAAAGAAACGGTTCTTTCAATCCTTTCAGATTTAGAAACTTACTGCATACCCAAGAAAAATGAAACGATGGAAGTTTTAAATTCTTCAGCCGAAAACAAGGACCTGATGAACCTTTTGACCGGTTTTACGCGGATTTGAAAAGTTTAATAGCGTCTTGTGATTTCAAAGAGCAGGAGGACAAACTTTTAAAAGCCCAGTTGATCCTAGGCATAAATTCACCAATATCAAGGGAGAAGTTGTTGCGAGAAGACCCAACCCTTAAAAAGACAGTTGATTTTTGTAAGGCAGTGGAGATGGCGGAAGCCAACATGCAAATGATTGCGGCCAAGGACCAAAAGAGGATGTTTTCCAGGTAAAAAAATCCAATTCTAAATATAATGAAAAAAATAAAACAAATTCAATTAATTGTACGCGTTGTGGTCGTAGACATTATTCTGGCACATGTCCTGCAATGGGTCAAACATGCAATAAATGTAAAAAACAAAATCATTTCGCTAACATATGTGGAAAAGTAGATTATAAAAGGAAAAATGTGAACTCTCTAGATGTACAAACGAATAAAAGTGATGGTTTTGAGTCAGATTTTAGCATTTCCACCCTGAAAATAAACAGTATCCAGAAACCACAAGAATGGACTGAAAAAATTTACATAAAAATTTTTCCTATTATTTTCAAACTTGACACAGGAGCTGAAATTAATGTCATCCCTGATGTTTTGGTTATCCGGCTGGGCGAGGCAGTAAATATCAAGAAAACCTCGACAATGCTTGAAGCGTTTGGAGGCTTTAAAATTGAACCACAAGGAATTATTAAACTAAAAATTAATTTTAAGGATCAGGCATGTGAAGCATTGTTTATTGCAGTATCAGGACAAAAGTGTGTTCCTATTTTGGGACTGAAAACTTGTGTAGATTTGAATCTAATTAAAAAAGTTGATATTGTTACAAAAAACAATTTTTCTGACTTCATGTCCAAAAATCGTGATGTATTTGAAGGAGTTGGTTGTTGTCCTGATGTGTGCAGACTTCAATTAAAAGCTGGTTCTGTACCTAAAGCATGTGCAGCTTGCAGTGTTCCATACAAAATCAAGGACAAATTGAAAACAACGTTGGACAACTTGGAAAATCAGCGGATTATTGAGAAGGTGGCAAGCCCAGGAGAGTGAGTAAATAATTTAGTCATTGTAAAAAAACCTGATTCCTCTTTGCGCCTTTGCATTGATCCACAGCAATTAAACAAATACCTGATCAGAGATTATTATGAAATTCCTACTTATGAAGAAATTTGTATGAAGCTTGCTCGCAAAAGTTGTTTTTGTCTATTTGACCTTAAACATGGATTCCATCAACTACTTTTGGATGAGGAATCAAGTAACCTTTGTGCATTTAGCACACCATTTGGTATTTACAAGTACAAACGAGCACCCTTCGGTCTCTCAGTTTTACCTGAACTGTTTCAGAAACTAACATATAAATATTTTGGCCAAATTCCAGGAGTAATTGTCTATTTTGATGATTTGCTGTTTGCTGCAGAATCAGAAGAAGAACTAAATTCTGTAGTTTCTAAAGTCATGCAAGTTGTTAGAAAATATAATATAAAATTTAATCCTGCTTAAGTACAATACTTTGTATCTGAGGTCAAGTATTTGGGATTTTTATTTAACAAAGATGGACACAAACCTGACCCTGAACGTATAAAATCAATAATGGAATTAAATCCACCCAAGAATGTAAAAGAGTTGCAGCAGCTACTTGGCATGGTTAATTTTTTAAGACATCACTTGCCAAACTTGTCTGAAATTGTCTCAACTGAAATTGTCTCATTAAGAGGATTACTTAAAAAAGGTGCAGACTGGTGTTGGACGACACTTCATGATTAACAATTGGATACACTAAAAGAAATGATTTCGAGAATAACACTATTGGCATCATTCAACCCGGATAACCCTGTTGAGATACAAGCAGATGCAAGTAAAGATGCATTAGGGTGTGCTTTAATTCAAAATGGAAAACCTGTTATGTTTGCAAGCCGCTCATTAACAGAATGTGAATGTCAGTATGCACAAATTGAAAAAGAACTCCTGGCCCTGGTATTTGCCATTGACTGCATATACTGATCACAGCCCACTGACTTCCATAATCCAAAAAGAATTTAGTAAAATCAAAAATAATCAGCTTAAAAGACTTTTGCCTTATCATTTCATCATTGATCATCATCAGATTTAAACTTTTGCCTTATCATTTTGACTTGAAATATCTTCCAGGAAAATATATGTTAATCGCTGACTTATTGCCGAGAAATCTTGAACACTCATTAGACCCTGATGATTTAACAATGCGTGATATGGTCCATACAGTATCGGCAAATATAAAATTTTCTAAAAAAAGAATTTCTCAGATTTTCTGCTGCGACAAAAAGTGATCCTGTCTTGGCAAAAGTTCTCGAATTCTACTAAACTATATATATTGTATACTGAGCAAGGCTTTCTTCTTCCTGAATCCAGACGACAATATCTCCTTGGTTCCTTCCTATTCCAATCCTTCAGAACAAAAAAACCCACCTATATCCTCGACCTCCTTACACCTCGTTCGACCATCCACCTATTAAACACAAGATCCCATCCCACCGACCTGTATGTTCCTATCCGTAGAACAGCCTCCTTTGAGCGATCCTTTACAGTACGTGCAACCCACCTTTGGAATTCCCTGCCCAATTCCATACGCAGCGCATCCTCCTTGGCAACATTTAAACACCATTTATTCACCCATCTCCTAGTTAATCAATCTTCCTCACAAATGTAAAAATTGTGGATATTCAGAACAATGTGTAATCACCATTTGTATTTTTATTATCCTATATATAATTTAGGATAATGTACATATGTCATATATATAATTTCATCCTACTGATTTAATTTTAGTCAGACAAATGTAATACCATATGTTTCCTTTTTGTTATTCTTAGGGGACTTATAGTTATATTTTCATTTCATTTCATTTAAAAAAAAAAAAAAAAAAAAAAAAAAAAAAAAAAAAAAAAAAAAAAAAAAAAAAAAAAAAAAAAAAAAAAACTGGATGGCCTAAAACAATTAACATAAATTGCCCTGAATTGAAGCATTTTTACAAAATCCGCAATGATATAGTGGTGGAAAATGGGTTAGTATATTATAATGAAAGATTAATCATACCGAAAATGCTAAAAAGGTACATAATGAACCTTCTACATGAAACCCACCTGGGCCTTAGCAAAATCAAATCAAAAGTTAAACAGTTTTTCTACTGGCCTGGAATAATCTCAGATATCACTAATTTAGTCACTTCGTGTAATGTTTGCCAACGATTTCAACGAAGCAAGATTCAAGAAGAACTTCTTCCGCACGAGATACCAAACATTCCATTTTATAAAATCGCCATTGACATTGCCCAGTTTAACAAAGACAATATCCTGATTCTCGTGGACTATTACTCAAGATGGGTTGAAGCCACAAAGATTGCCAACAAATCAACCAAATCCATTATCGAGGCTTTAAAACCAATATTTGCTCGCTTTGGCATCCCCAAAATTATTGTTGCTGATAACAATCCATTTGGATCCTCCGAATTCAAGGAATTTGCCGATGAATGGCATGCAGAAATAATAACAGTCAGTCCACACTACCCAAAAAGCAATGGATTAGCTGAAAAATATGTAGGGATTGTCAAAAACATTCTAAAAAAATGCCAATGCAGTAGAGGCGATCTCAACCTATACTTACTGAATTATAGAAACTCTGCAGTGGCCGGATTACAATCCTCACCAGCACAACTGTTGATGTCGAGAAACTTAAGGACCAAAAAAAAAATCCCTGAGGATGCCCTTAGGCCCCAAATCATGGAAGAAGATGTAACTAAAAAGAGTGACCAAGCACATTTTTACAACAAAAGAAGTAGGAAAGCGGAAAACTTCGAGACTGGTCAGCGGGTCCTAGTGCAAAACACAGCTTCTAAGCTATGGGAAAAAGGTATTGTAATCAAAAAGCTTGATTATAGATCATATATAGTAGAAGTAAATGGATCTCGGTATAGGAGAAATTCAAAGTTTCTAAAGAAGCATCATTTTAATGTCTATGGTGAAGCAATGGAGGATTTGACACCTGATGAAAACATGCAGGATGCGGTGGAGGATCTGACCCCTGAGGTGAGAGAGGAGAACTTGGAACCGGAACCGGATGTGACACCTCATGACGACCTATATGTAACAAAATCGGGAAGAACTATAAGAAGACCAAAAAGATATAATGACTAATCAGTTCATGTTTGTTTATATCAAGTTTTTGTGAATTTAAAATCTTTGCTTAGAAGTATAAGTTTAGCTTCAATTTTGTTAGCTTTTGATTTTTTCATAATTTTGATTTTTAATTATCTTTTATTTAATGTAATCTTAAACTTTAATTATCTTATGAGTTTTGTCAAATTTATTTAAATGAGGGAGATGTTTGGTAACACTGCTGATGTTTGGTAACACTGCTTTGTAACCCCTGTTTTACCTTCCTTGTAATATATGAAAGTGCGTGTAATAAATATGGAGTTTGCAAGCATTCTATTCTTATTTTAATCTTTCTGAACCAAACACACTTCTTTAGCAGTTGCCAGCGAGATAGGCGATTCGTAGGGATTTCAGCGCATTCATCTGGAAGACTTACTAATGGAGTACCGATTATAAATTGGCCTGGCGTTAAGACATCGTAGTCTTGTGGTGATGATGTCATGGGGTATAAAGGGCGAGAGTTTAACACTGCCTCTATGCGAATGATCAGCGTATTGAACTGTTCAAGAGTAAGAACCTGCGTCTTCAAGACTATTCTAATGTGTTGTTTAAATGATTTAACGCCTGCCTCCCAAATTCCTCCGAAATGTGGAGCAGCAGGAGGTATAAACTCGCATTTGATGAGTTGACTTGACAGATGATGGGCAATTTTATTCTGTGTCTCTTGTGACTTCAACCACTCATAGAGCTCTTTCAGATATCTATCCGCCCCGATGAAATTTCTTCCGTTGTCTGATAACATCCTATTTGGTAGACCTCGTCGTCCTATAAACCGGTCCAATGCCTCCAAGAAACCCTCCGTTGTAAGGTGCGAAACAAGTTCAATATGAAGTGCCTTTGTACTGAGACAAACAAACATACATACATATGATTTTCGCCGAACAGAATTCTTCCTTGGGTTTTCCTTTGTGATAAATGGTCCAGCAAAATCGATGCCTATGTTTATAAATGGGCATCCTTGCTCAAATCTCGTGGTTGGTAAATCGGCCTTTTTAGGGTTGTAATTTGTAGCTTTAAATCTATGACAGGTTACACATTAATGTATGCGCGACCTAACGATTCGTCTTGCAGCTATCACCCAATAACGCCTCCTTAGCAATGATAATAATAGCTGTGGTCCAGCGTGAAGATAGTTGCGATGCATGTCATCGATGATCAGTGACGTGATGTGAGCTTTCGGTGGTAGTATAATGGGATATTTTGCACTATACGGCAAGGGACTGTTAGCGAGCCGTCCGCCCACCCTGATGATTCCCTGGTTGTCGATAAATGGTGACAAAGACTGCAAATTGGAGTGATGTGATTTTGTGATAAATAAGACTGACTAATTTGTACTGACTAATTTTTGTAATAAGACTATTGTGATTTTGAAATAAATAAGACTGCTGAGTATTTTTTATAAGAATGCGAGTAGAATTCCCAATTTCATTAACAGTTAAAGGTCCCCTTCGTCTTTCATTTAAAACAGATGTGCAATTGTGTATGAACCGTTGAATTAATCCAAAGCGTTGAATTAATCTGCCCCACGTAGAAAATCTTTAAATTATCTGGGGAATCTCGGATTGCGCAGTTACGTTCATTATATTTGACGACTCGGTTTTAAGTTCGGGCACTTGAATGATATAATTTTATTTTGAAATCGGCCAGCCTTTAGGTTCCATATACATCCAAGGGGTTCCGATCCACCAGAAATCACAGTTCATCAAAAGTGAGGGCGATGTCCCTCTAGAAGCAAGATCAGCCGCATTGTCTTTCTTAAAAGGTAGACGAACAATATAACGTCCGATTGTATCGCGTGAATGGGTTTTGGCAAAGTGTTGTTCACACTGTAAATCGGTAGGATTTTTAGGTTGTATCGAAGCTACCTCTTCTACCTCACAGAACCTTTTCATCACCTTGTCGAGAGATGAATTTTCTGATATTTGAGTTGAAGCCATTAGGGTGGAAATCTGCGAATTCCCCTCATGTATAGAAGTATTAAACGGACCGAGTATGACCCAGCCATAAATAGTTTTCAAAGGGTTTGGCATTCCTTCTGGAGTGGATAATGATACCCCGGTTAGGATTTGAGCAAATAAGTCGGCTCCCAGAAGAAAATCTATCGGTCCTGGTGATGCGAAATTTGGATCTGCTAATTCATGATGTGAAAAATACTGTTCAACTGCCGTAGGAACTCGACTTAAAGGCGGGAGGTCGGTAATGTTTTGTATTATTAAAGCGTTTGTGGTCAATGGTGGATAGTATTTATCCCTTGGTATTAACGAATAAGTTGTTTGATATTTTTCTCCCGAACTAGGGCTGCTAGGGAATCCTCTCAGAGTATGTGGATTATGGAAACGAGGTAACCCCAATTGATTGGCACATTCATTTGTGATAAGAGATCTTTGAGCCCCACTGTCAATGATAATACGGATTTTTCGAAAATTTCCGTGAATATCATTAATCCGTGCTACAGCTGTTCCAAGTAAGATGGATGAGGTCCAGCAGAGATGACGCACAGTGGGAAAATTTTGTCATTTAGCGGCCAAATATCTATAACTCCTGATTAAATGACGATAATCGAATAATTCTTTTTTCATTAAAGAGCGTGGAATTCCCTTTATCAGTGAGAATAAAAAAAATAAAAATGCCATCGCTCAAAGTATTTCAAATAAATTTTTAAATTAATTCTTTCTTCACTTAAATTTAAATAAAATAGTTTATTCGGTATAGGGTTATACGTAGGGAATGAAATGAGACAGGATTATTATCTATTGAGCTTTCTGCTTATATACATGTCTTTTTCAGGCATTTGCTCCTTCTGAAAGATTTTAAAATAATTATTGTCTAAATAAGAAAAAATCCAAAAAATTAAATTAAAAATACCCTATTTTTTTAGGAATTTTAACGGAATAAAATATTATCATATAATTCAACGAGAAGTATGTTTTATGATTTAGCCTAATTCGTAGCCGAAAATATAATGAAAGTTCAAATACAGGTGTTTAAATCTCAAAATCGATATATCGCCGATGGATCGCATTTGATCGAGCTAATTCTATTTTGGTAGTTTGTCAATAAAAGAATTTATACCAATTTAAATACTTTCTTTTCATAAATTACATAGTCAATGTGGAAGAAATCAAAACCCATTTTTATCCAATAATTTTACAGCCATTCTTCTTATTTATAAAATATGTTTGGTGCAATAATATAAAAGATAAAGCTCTAAAAAAAAATAATAATATCATAGAGATGAGCGTAGATTTTGCTTAAAATAAATTTAATTTTTTTCCCTATTGAGCTTTACCTCCTCTGATCGCTTGGTAGGGTTCAGATTAAGAAATTGTTTGCAACGGTATATTCTGTGACATTGGTGACATGACGGGCAGCTGTTGGACTTGTCTTCGTTGGTTGTCAAAACTACTTGTTTAGGGTTCCTATAAGGCGTAGTATTTGTACAACTTTGCTGGTTAGGGCTTAGGCTCAGGTTATTGGCTTGTAATTGTAAAAATTGCCGATGTATGAATTCCGCAAAAAATCAAAATCTGGGATATCTGGCATTCCGGCACATTCAGCTTCAAAACGTTCACTGGTTCGAGCATCTAACAATCGCAACGCATACGTATAAAGAATAAATCCAGCTGGATCGTTTAAATTTAAAGATTTGAAGGTAACAGCGCTTTCAAGTATCGTTTGCGAAAATTGTTCGAGACTGTTGAATGTTGCCTTGAATGTTGAATAGGTTTGAAATTGAAAATTTTTTCGAGATAATTGGACGCCTGGAGGCGTTTATTGTTATATCTTTTACACAGACTTTCCCATGCTTGTGCTTAGCCTGCTGCTGAAATACCTATTGCTGATATTGCCTGTGCGGCGGTGAGTAGCGAATAAACGAGGTACCAGGTACCATCCGTCCACTTCAATGTTTCTCAAAACTGTAAGTGAACATTTTCATTTAACTCTTAAGTGGTTGCAAATGTGCCTAATATTCAACTTCATAGTGCAGATACGAAAGTTGGAGTAGCTCAGTACTCTCTATTAGTTCAAACTGCTATCAGCCTCAGTGGCTAGACCGTTAAGTGCCTGCTTCTCAGGAAAACTATTAGAGTTAGATATTCGCCTTCCAGTGAACACTTTTTTTTCTCTTTTCTTTCTAGTGCAATATTCTATTCAAGTAAAATTTTATTTATCATTTTATCTGGTGCATAACATAATATGTTATATTTTATCTGATATTTGGTTAGCTATTCTATAGTATATATAAGTCTGTGATTTATATCATGTGTTTCAATTCATATAAACTTCAATATTCAGGTTGGTTAATTCTATTGTGATTTGAGCATCAATTATATAAGGACTTTAAAATCGTTTTCATTGCTTACAGGTGAGCTAATCGGTTAATTTATTAAATAGTTATTTCATTGTAATACAATATTTTAATAAATTCATTGCTTACAGTGGAACACGATTTATTCCTACTACTTCTTAAGAAGAATAAACAGAATTACAAAACGATTTTGTCCTAAGATGCCGGTCAAGGTTAAAATTCGTTTCCAGAAAAAGAAAATCAATGACTGTTTGGTAAATATGGTCCAAAACATAAAGCGTATAGAAGATGAAGTTGTATATGTGTTCCCCGAGAATTTGCAGCATGAAAGTAGGCATAAACCATTATTTGAAATAGGTACGGTTAACCATGGATGCAAAAGCATGTTGAACGAAGGGAACTTTAGAAACCTCACGGTATCCTTGCCGGATACAGTTGCCCCCTTGTACATGGACACAGAAGGTAATTTCGTTTTTAACAATTTTTATTTAGAAGAGCTGAAGGGGGAAACTCCAGGCTTCTTAGAAACAACTGAGCTGCCTAGGGATAATGAGGAATTAGTTAGGTTAGTGGCTAGTCTTACAGAAAAGTTGACTAATAAGGAGATCGATTTGGTTGATATTGGAAAGAAATTTATGCTTGATAAGTTTTATGGAAAACAGCAAAACGCTAAGGATTGGTTAGGTAACTTTGAAAAAGAGTGTGAAAGGTATAAAGTGACAGATCAAATTAAAAAAGTACAATGCTTCAAGTTATTTCTTGAAGGAAATGCTAAAGAATGGTATTGCTCTAATTCAATCAAGTTGCCATTGGATGACTGGGATCAGTGGTCAGCGTCTTTTTTAACTGTGTATGCTACCAAGGGTTGGTCGGATGTCCGCTTTGCATATAATTTTAAGTATATCAATGGTTCCTTAATTGATTATGCTTTAAAGAAGGAGAGATTGTTGTTGGAAGTTGAGAGTTCGATCTCGGAAATTTCCAGAATCAATCATATAGTTATAGGTCTACCTATTGATATACAAGATAGGATAGATAAAGAAAACTTAAAAACGACAATAATGAATTTACTCAGAAAGTATGATGACTGCTATAGAAAATCAAAAACGAGCGATTATCTTAGATTTTGCAATATTCCAGTAGCAACAAACAAAACCATTATAGAAAAGAACAGGTATCCTAGTGTAAGTGTTGATAAGAGGCCATGTTATATGTGTGAGAAGCTTGATAAACCTGGCCGCTATCACCCTGTTGATTTGTGTAGAAATAAACAAAAGTATTTTGAATCACATAGAGTGAATTTGGTAGAAAATATGGAGGAGAGCATAGAAGAACTTCCTAGAATTGAGCTTACAAAAAACTAGATCACCCGGAGAAATTTACGCCATTAATTGCATTAAATGTACAGGTTAATAAAGATAAGATAGTGAAAGCAGAGTATGATAGTGGCTCCAATGTTACGTTCGTAAATCATCAAATTATAAAAGATTTAAAGACAAAATTGATGGAGAATAATAGCATTTTTAAAACAATTAATGGTTTGAATTTCATTCATAGCCGGGCGCGTCTACATTTAAAGATAAATAAGATAGAAGATGTTTTAGATGTCTATGTTGTGAAGAATAGTAATTTTTCTTATGAGCTGTTGCTTGGATTAGATGCGATCAAGAAATTTAAACTGATTCAAGATGAAAATTTAAGAATATTTCAGAAGATAGATAAGAATCAAGACAAGATTATTCATGATGATAAAGAAAAAAAAGATAAAACAGATGTTAATTTTAATAGATTAATTGAGAGTGAAGAATTTAGAGGTAAATTAAATCATTTGGATTGTAATAAACAGAAGATGGTGACTGATTTATTAATTCGATATGACTCAGCATTCGCTAAGAACAAGTACGATGTCGGTAAGGTTAAAAGTGAAGCTCAAATAAAACTAACAGAGTATAGGTATGTTTCAAAAAATCCATATAGGTGTTCCATTCCAGACCAGAAAGAAATTGAAGCACAGATCTCTAAATTGCTGGAAGCAGGACTGATACAGGAGTCTACCTCACCATTTGCATCTCCAGTCACTATGGCGTTTAAAAAGGAAGATGGTCGCAGAACACGGCTGTGCATAGATTTCAGGAAATTAAATAAATTAGTGGTTCCTGAAACACATCCTTTCCCTAGAATAGAAGACATCATGGTTAAAACTGGAAATTGCAATTGGTTCTCAGCATTTGATATTAACTCTGCATTTTGGTCGATTCCAATTAGAGTCAAAGATAGAAAGAAGACAGCATTCGTTACTCAGAATGGCCATTGGGAATGGACTCGTTTACCTTTCGGGTTGAAGGTGTCGTCTTCAATATTTCAGCGAGTGCTAGCGAACATTCTTAGAAGAACTGGTTTGAATCAATTTTGTATCAATTACATAGATGATATACTGGTTTTTTCTAAAACTTTTGAGGAACATTTGGCGCATATAGAATTTTTATTAAATACAATTAAGGGCGAGGGATTTAAATTAAACTTAATGAAATGTACTTTAGCGAAAAATTCAGTCAAATATTTAGGCTATGTCATTGAGAAAAACAAAATTAGACCATATAAAGATAATTTAGTTGCTATTATGAACTTTGACAGACCACAGAACAAAAAAAATGTAAGGCAATTTTTGGGCAAGATAAATTTTTATTACAAATATATTGAGAATGCTGTACAGAAGCTTCAACCACTGTATAACTTATTGAAAAATGATGTTAAATTCGAATGGAGTGACTTATGCGAAGAAACGTTTAGCGAAATAAAAGAATATTTGTGTTTCAGTCCGATTTTAGCTATTTTCGATCACAATAAGGATGTCTATATCTTCACAGATGTTTCTGGCATTGGTTTGGGAGCTGTATTAAAACAACCTCAAGAAGACGGTATGCTTCATCCAGTTGCTTACTTTTCAAAAAAACTGAGCCCCTCTCAAAAGAAGCAAAGAGCTATTTATTTAGAATGCCTTGCGATTAAGGAGGCAATAGTTTATTGGCAGCACTGGTTGATTGGCAAAGCATTTACGGTTGTTTCGGACCATAAACATCTTGAAACTTTAAGATTGAAGGCTATAACTGACGAACCTCTTGGTGATCTTATGTTTAACTTATCCCAATATAATTTCAGGATTATTTACTCCCCAGGTAAAGAAAATGTAGAAGCAGATTCTTTGTCCAGAAACCCAGTTTTAGAAAATTTCGAAAATGGAGAAGACGTATTGCAGGTTGTGAACATGGTTACAATGGAAGAAATATTGGATGATCAGAAAAGAAATCAAAATGAAATTCAGAACTCCAAAATGGTAATCCAGAAAGGAGGTATTAGTTTTAAAAACATTAGAAATAGTCAAAGAATTTTTTTATCCCAAAATTTTGGTCTTCAGTTGATACAGAAGGTTCATGACTTTTATGGTCATATAGGTGAAGGGCATTTAATTCAAAAGATTAGACCTCATTATTATATAAAAAACCTGGATAGGCTGATCCATCAATTTTGTAGAAGTTGCTCTGTATGCAACGAAAATAAAACAAGAAGACGTAGACTGTTGGGATCACTCTCAACACTTGGGCCTGCTACAGAGCCATATCAAATAATATCAATTGACACAGTTGGGGGTTTTGGTGGCAATAGGTCGTCCAAACGATTTATGCATATTCTAGTTGATCATTTTTCGAGATATGCTTTTGTTTCAACTACAAAAGGTCAATCTGCAAAAGACCTTATCAAATTAATTGACTCGGTGGCACACAAAAACACTATAAAAACCATTCTAGCAGACCAATACACAGGGATAAACTCCAGACAACTAAAGAGTTATTTAAAAAAAAATGGTATACACTTGATCTTTACTTGCGTCGATTGCCCTGAATCGAACGGTTTAAACGAGAGACTAAATCAGACTTTAGTAAATAGAATTCGCTGTAAAATAAATAGTGGTACTAATAAGAGAGCATGGTCGGTAATAGCAGCGGAGTGTGTCCAAGAATATAATAGCACAGTCCATAGTGTGACCAAGTTCTCACCTGCTTATTTACTATTTGGTGAACGATCGGAGATTGTACCTGCAGCTCTTCAGAAAGAATGTGTTCTTGAGGAAGACAGAAAAGAAGCATTGTTGAATACTATAAAAAATTTTGAGAAGAACAAGGATAGGATAGATCATTACAGAAGAAATTATGAATATGCAGAAGGCGAGCTGATCTACGTTGAAAATGGGAATAAATTGAACAGAAATAAACTAGATAAGGTCAGAAGCGGTCCATTCAGAATTATCAGGAGGGTTTTGAATTCGATATATGAAGTAAATTGTGGTAGAAGACGTAAAGAAGCAAATACGATAGGTAAAATGATGGTCAGGATTTTCAGTTACAATGATATTTATTATGGTAAGCCAACGTTTCGATCCAACTTGTGGATCTTCATCAGGGCTAAAAGAAAACAAATATATGAGTATCTATGCTAGAGGGTGACAATAAATGGATACATTACAGAACTGATAATAATATAAAAGATGGTATACGTAAATATTAAAATAAGAGGCTGGTTAACAAGATAAAATAGAATCTGATATATACCTACTGAGTCCAGGTGGATACTAAAGGTAAAAATAAGGTGAGAGGTAGTGGTAGGGGCTTAGTTTGCCGACTTCAAAGGTTTATGGCGGGGAAATCCAACGCTTTTGAAGTGAAGGCACATGACAACTGAGTGAACAAAATATTTAAAAACTAACAAAATATATGGTACTGTATACAAATAGTTGTGTCAGGACTGAATAATAACATAAAAATGAGATAATACATAATGTAACAATGCATACAAATTTGGAAAATATACAGAAAGAAGCATACAATACAAAAAATAATAATAGTACAAGAGGTACAGAGATAATTGCAGGTACCTATGAAATCAAAACTAGGATTTGAGGATGCGGAAGATGTTAGAATAAGTGGATGAAATTATCTCTTTATCTGTTTTGTGATTTACTGGGTTATTAGTTTCTAGATGGATGAAAGTGGATTCTGAGAGGAGACGTTTGTCGTGGTTAGATACAGTTGCTAATATGGAGGGGTTCTCAAAGTCGAAGGAATGGTTGTGGGCAATGGCATGTTCTGCTAATTTAGAAGTAGACGAATTACGCGTGGAAATACTGTATTTATGTTGATAAATACGTTTTTTAAAATAATTTTTGGTTTCACCTATATAGCAACTGTTGCAATTAAGCGTGGAGCACTGGATACGATAAAGTACATTACACTTGTCTAGGAGAGGTACAGGGTCTTTGAGTTTTGTATAAAGATTTTTTAATTTATTGTTATTTTTTAATACTAGGCGCATGTGTGGGAAACTCGATGAGAAGGATTTTTTAATTTTGTTTGAGAGAATGGGGATATATGGGATAGATCTGTATTGGAAAGTAGAAATCGGAGGTTGTGAAGAGTTGTTAGAGAGATTTTGAGTTTTAGCATTGTTATTGATAAGTGTTTTTATTAAATGCTCAGGAAAATCGTTAGATTGTAAGATATTTTTCAGGCGGATTTTGTTATGACAATGAAATTGTGGATCGGACAAGTTCAGGCTACGGTGGATGAGGTTATTTGCGACGTTGATCTTTTGGTGATGTGGATGTTGGGAAAAATAGTTAAGGAGCCGGCCAGAATAAGTGGGTTTGGTGTACCAATTAGTGGATATAGCATGGTCCTGGTTTCTGGTAATGGAAATATCTAGGAATGGAAGGGTACAATTGGTTTCCAATTCTATAGTGAAACGGAGACGTGGATGGTAGGAGTTAAAGGCGGCGAGAATATCTGTGATAGAGTTAGGATTGAGAATCAATAGGAGATCGTCTACATATAATAAAATAATAGAAAATGACGAATTCTAATGATAGTAAAATTTAAAGGCGAGATATTGACGTTACAATGAGTAAAAGAATGATAAATTTATGAAGGTAATGTATCAAAACAAAAAAGGCAAAAAAAAATTACAACTTGATACCAGGCTGCACGTCCAAGCGGAGGACCAAAAAATGATTTAAATTACTATTCCAAAAAAACTATCCGATCTTACGAATGTTATAGAGGTTCATAAGAAGCCTTTCCTATTTACAATCGCTAATATGTTGTGACTGACGTGCAGCTGGGTATTAAGAATAAACAAAAGGAAAATTATTTAAACAAAAATAATGACCTTATTTATTATAAATAAAAATGACCAAAGCTACTTCTAAATTAGCAGAACATGCCATTGCCCACAACCATTCCTTCGACTTTGAGAACCCCTCCATATTAGCAACTGTATCTAACCACGACAAACGTCTCCTCTCAGAATCCACTTTCATCCATCTAGAAACTAATAACCCAGTAAATCACAAAACAGATAAAGAGATAATTTCATCCACTTATTCTAACATCTTCCGCATCCTCAAATCCTAGTTTTGATTTCATAGGTACCTGCAATTATCTCTGTACCTCTTGTACTATTATTATTTTTTGTATTGTATGCTTCTTTCTGTATATTTTCCAAATTTGTATGCATTGTTACATTATGTATTATCTCATTTTTATGTTATTATTCAGTCCTGACACAACTATTTGTATACAGTACCATATATTTTGTTAGTTTTTAAATATTTTGTTCACTCAGTTGTCATGTGCCTTCACTTCAAAAGCGTTGGATTTCCCCGCCATAAACCTTTGAAGTCGGCAAACTAAGCCCCTACCACTACCTCTCACCTTATTTTTACCTTTAGTATCCACCTGGACTCAGTAGGTATATATCAGATTCTATTTTATCTTGTTAACCAGCCTCTTATTTTAATATTTACGTATACCATCTTTTATATTATTATCAGTTCTGTAATGTATCCATTTATTGTCACCCTCTAGCATAGATACTCATATATTTGTTTTCTTTTAGCCCTGATGAAGATCCACAAGTTGGATCGAAACGTTGGCTTACCATAATAAATATCATTGTAACTGAAAATCCTGACCATCATTTTACCTATCGTATATGCTTCTTTACGTCTTCTACCACAATTTACTTCATATATCGAATTCAAAACCCTCCTGATAATTCTGAATGGACCGCTTCTGACCTTATCTAGTTTATTTCTGTTCAATTTATTCCCATTTTCAACGTAGACCAGCTCGCCTTCTGCAAATTCATAATTTCTTCTGTAATGATCTATCCTATCCTTGTTCTTCTCAAAATTTTTTATAGTATTCAACAATGCTTCTTTTCTGTCTTCCTCAAGAACACATTCTTTCTGAAGAGCTGCAGGTACAATCTCCGATCGTTCACCAAATAGTAAATAAGCAGGTGAGAACTTGGTCACACTATGGACTGTGAATCAGGCTAATCTTGAAGTTCGCTTTTTTAGCGGCGGGGAGGTTCTCCATATTGTTACCTAATGAGCTAATTCGTAAAAAGAGAGTAACGCATTAATATGTAAGAAAATAGTTAAAATCCTATAAAGTTATATGAAAACCAAAGAAAAAATATACGATCGTAGAAGTCAGATTAAAAGAAAATATATGGTTGTTTGACATAAACTTTGTTAAATTTATATAAAAGTTGTAAAAATGTAGAATTTACATGAAAATTGTTAAAATCTAACAAAATGACAGGTCATATACGAAATGAAAAAAAAAATTTTGAGTACGAATAAGTAAGATATAAAGAAATAATATGTTTCTTTGTTATAAAAATGTAGAAGATACACATTAATATCTAAGAAAATTTTTAAAATCCTATAAAGTTATATGAAAACCAAAGAAAAAATATACGATCGTAAAAGTCAGAATAAAAGAAAAAAATATATGGTTGTTTGACATAAACTTTGTTAAATTTATATAAAAGTTGTAAAAATGTAGAATTTACATGAAAATTGTTAAAATCTAACAAAATGACAGGTCATATACGAAATTAAAAAAAAAATTTTGAGTACGAATAAGTAAGATATAAAGAAATAATATGTTTCTTCGTTATAAAAATGTAGAAGATACGCATTAATATCTAAGAAGATTGTTAAAATCCTATAAAGTTATATGAAAACCAAAGAAAAAATATACGATCGTAGAAGTCAGATTAAAAGAAAATATACGGTTGTTTGACATAAACTTTGTTAAATTTATATAAAAGTTGTAAAAATGTAGAATTTACATAAAAATTGTTAAAATGTAACAAAATGACAGGACATATACGAATTCAAAAGAAAAAACATCAGTACGAATAAGTAAGATATAAAGAAATAATATGTTTCTTTGTTATAAAAATGTAGAAGATACACATTAATATCTAAGAAAATTTTTAAAATCCTATAAAGTTATATGAAAACCAAAGAAAAAATATACGATCGTAAAAGTCAGAATAAAAGAAAAAAATATATGGTTGTTTGACATAAACTTTGTTAAATTTATATAAAAGTTGTAAAAATGTAGAATTTACATGAAAATTGTTAAAATCTAACAAAATGACAGGTCATATACGAAATTAAAAAAAAAATTTTGAGTACGAATAAGTAAGATATAAAGAAATAATATGTTTCTTCGTTATAAAAATGTAGAAGATACGCATTAATATCTAAGAAGATTGTTAAAATCCTATAAAGTTATATGAAAACCAAAGAAAAAATATCCGATCGTAGAAGTCAGATTAAAAGAAAATATATGGTTGTTTGACATAAACTTTGTTAAATTTATATAAAAGTTGTAAAAATGTAGAATTTACATAAAAATTGTTAAAATCTAACAAAATGACAGGACATATACGAATTTAAAAGAAAAAACATCAGTACGAATAAGTAAGATATAAAGAAATTATATGTTTATTTGTTATAAAAATGTAGAAGATACGCATTAATATCTAAGAAAATTGTTAAAATCCTATAAAGTTATATGAAAACCAAAGAAAAAATATACGATCGTAAAAGTCAGAATAAAAGAAAAAAATATATGGTTGTTTGACATAAACTTTGTTAAATTTATATAAAAGTTGTGAAAATGTAGAATTTACATGAAAATTGTTAAAATCCAACAAAATGACAGGACGTATACGAATTTAAAAAAAAAAACATCAGTACGAATAAGTAAGATATAAAGAAATTATATGTTTATTTGTTATAAAAATGTAGAAGATACGCATTAATATCTAAGAAAATTGTTAAAATCCTATAAAGTTATATGAAAAACAAAAA